>QKWP01001102.1:67484-139192 GCA_003550325.1 Gigaspora rosea
TTAAATTTGACTTTTTTGATCAAAAATCAAAAATTATGCATCTAATATCTAAAATTCAAGTAAAATAAAAATAATTATGCCGATTTGATGTATTTTTGGATGCTAAACAAGTTTACTTAGTGCATAAAGTTAGAATTATTTAATAAAAATTTGCGAATTATAAGATTTTATAGAATTTTATTAATAAAATTTTATAAAATCTTATGATTAACAAAATTTTACTAATTAATTTTAACTTCATGCATTAAGTAAACTTTTTCAGCATCTAAAAATACATTAATTCGGCAAAATAGTTTTTATTTTACTTGAAATTTGGAGAAAATATGCTTAAATTTGACTTTTTTGATCAAAAATCAAAAATTATGCATTTAATATCTAAAATTCAAGTAAAATAAAAATAATTATGCCGATTTGATGTATTTTGGATGCTGAACAAAGTGCAAATCATTTTAAGAGATTAATATAAAATAAAATTTTTATATTTTTAATTATTATTATTAAAAATTTTATATAGTTATTTTGGACAATTTTGATTGGCTAATAATACTATATTATATAGCACCTGATAATCCCTCTGACCCCCTCCCCCCTAAAAAATCAGGTGACAAATGTCTTTACCCTAAGTGTAACATGAAAATCAGGTGTATACAAATTTTTGGATATTTTTAAAAAATGACTAGAACACAAAAACTTGTTTATGAAATTATCTTTAAGGCTCTAACAAAAAAAATTTCTTATAAAATTTTGGTATAATCAATGCCTTTGCTCCATCCCAGGCCTTAACCCTAACCCTAATATTAATCAAAATTTAGCTTTTGTTTTATTTTGATTTGTATATTACATAAATTTTATATTACTGGTGCTGAACACTACAGGTGTAATATAATATTTCTGTTTTTTATAATAACTCTTTTTTTTAGTTATTTGTAATATACAGTCAACTCTCTTTAATCCAAACTGCTAAGACTGCTTTTTTTTACTATATAAAAATTTGAAAAAGTTCCGTTTTCAAAAAGTTATATATGGCTTATCCGAACTTTATAATAAAATTTACAAATGTTCTAGGAGATTTTGTTCAGTTTAGAGAGTGTTTAATAGTGTTCAGTTTAGAAAGGTTCAGATTAGAGAGAGGTGACTGTATATTTAAAGTTTTATATATTGTTAAAATCTTTTACTAAACTTATTTAGTATTATTTTTTATTGTTTTATATGCTATTTTTTTTTTTGCACTAGAGTTTCAAATTTTTTTGTTTATTTTTAACTAAATCTTTTATTATATATTTGTATATATTTGATTTTTTTTATATATTTTTTACCAATAATTTAATTATTATTATTTTTTTTTAGAACAAATTTATTTATAATAGCCTGTTACATACTTTTTTGTAATAGCTTTATTTATAACTCAAAATTTTATTAAAATAATACTTTATTGTACTTTTAACAAAAAATAATCCTCTTGCAATTTTGTATTAATTTTAATTTTAATTTTAACTTTAACTTTACTTTATTATTAATATAGTCTTATACAGTAACTGTTATGTAATAAGCTGTTATGAATATACTTTTTTTTTTTATAATATGGTTTTTTTTTATATAATTTTTATTACTTTTTTACTTATTTTTTTTTATAATATTTTATAATTTCTTTTTATTAATGCAATTTCAATCATATATTAATGGCTATCCGTTTGCTGTACTAAATTTAGTACAAAATACTGAATTTAGTACAGTTATAAAATTTAAATTTTGAAAATTTTTTTCTTATTAACTTTAAATTAAATTTATATAATATATAAATATATATTTATACTTTATTTTGGTATAATTAAAAGTTAGCTAATTCAACAAAAGTTATATTTTGCAAGTTTAAAAAAATTTTGTATATTGATAATTTTATTAAACATAATATACTATTGTTATATACTTTAATTAAATACAATAACTCAAATTTTTACATATTAATAAGCAATCAAAAAAATATATAATAACTGAGTATATATAAAACATCTTTTTAAAAAAATATATTATAATTTTTTGATTTAATATTTTTTTTAAAAAATTCAAATTTGTTTAATTTTTTAAAAAAAATTAATAAATATCTAAAAAATTTTAGTTTTTGTAAAAGTTAACTAATTAAAATCACTTGTTGCTTTGTGCTATTAAACAAATAACTTGGCATAACAATTACAAAAAAGTCTGTAAAAAGTTATTATATAAAAAAAAGAGTTATAGTACTGAACAAAGTACTAATATGTTCTTGTATAACATTACAATTTTAATAATAAAAGGCCTATAACTTTTGATCCACTGATCCAATTTAAATGATTAACTATCAAAATGGTTATCTTATTGAGAGACTCATTTTGATAGTTAAATTATCTAAATTGGATTAATGGATCAAAAGTTATAGATTTTTAAAGATTTATATAATAATTCAATATAAAATTCAATAATTAAGTTTTAAAAAAATTTACTAAATTATATTTTATTTATTTTTTATTTATTTTTATTATTTAAACTATAGTATATTAATCCTAAAACTTAGTTTTAATTAAATAAATTATTAATTATAAAATTTTTAATATATTACATTAATATACAATATATTAGAAATAATAAAATCATTTAGATATTTTTTTAATATTAAAGTTTTAGTCAAATTTTTTAAAAATAATATAAATAGTAAAATTTTTGATTAAATTTCTTTCAAATTTTAATATGTTGTAGAGCTAGCTTTTCTGATTTTAATAGTAGTAAAATCATTAAAATTGGATTAGTAGATAAAAAGTTATAAGAAATTTAAGTTTAGCAATTTTTTTATAAAATTTATTAATAAAAACATATGATTTACTATACAAACATAGAAATAGACTAACTATATTTAGACTTGTATTACCATAAAACAGGCTTATATAAACTATTTTAAAAATTATTTTTTAAATAAAATAATTTTTTTACAATTAAATTAGAACCAATATAATCTAAAAATTTTATATTTTTGCAATTTTATCAAAAATTTTTAGCAAAATTATTTTTATTACTGTACTAAATTAAGTATGGAAAATTTTCAAAAAAAAAACAATAGTTTTAAAACTAATTTATAAAAAATTTTTATTAATAAATATTATTCAAATTGTACACAAATTTTAGTCTAATATCAAAATTTATTTGAGTAAAGTTTGAATAAAATTTATTAAATAGATGGCTCAAAAAATATTTTTTTATATTGTACTAAATTTAGTACAAATGTGAAACGGATAGCCATTAAAATATCAAAACAAATTATAGCATTATATTTTTATATTCTACTTCTATTATATACTATACTTCTTGTTTGGAATATTTTTTTAATTTAAATAAAATTTAAAATATTTGAACTTTAGATATATTAGCTACTTTATTTACTAAATTCATAGGCAAGTAAATCTATATTTAATTTACAAACAAATTTTAATTTAATACTAATTATTTAGACTTATTTTTATTATTATTTTTTTTTTAATGTTAAGGTAAGGTCATGCCTTTAAACTTTTATTGAGTATATATTAATCGTTACAATATATTGCTTACAATTATTATACTATCTACTAAGTACCTAGACTTGGACTATTTTATCCATAACCTAAACCTACCAGAGCCTACTATACTTCTATTTATATGGCTAGCCTGGTTTTTGGACGTCCCTTTTCCTCAGCCAACCGTTAGTATTCACATGTCCACCACTTTACCACATTTTCTAATATCGTTACTTCCAATTTGGTGTATATAATTCCAGGTAGGCGCTTTTTGCTTCCAAATTGGTATATCTAGTTCCTTACTAGTGTACTTCTCGGGAGTTCGTATTTCAAGCCATGCAGCTTCTTCTAACATATTAGGTAAGTATCTCAAGTCTGCATTAGGGATGTTAAGTAGTTCGTTCCGTTCATTTTCAGTTCAGTCCCATCAAGTTCAAAGAAAAAATGAACTGATCTGAAGTTTATAAACCTCAGTTCAATTTTAAAGTTTAAACTTGAGTTCATAAATTTAAAGTATGAACTTGAGATTAACTTTGAAATTCAAACTCTAGTTCATGAACCTAAGTTTACTAGAGCTATTATCGGTAAGAAAATAATAATTCAGGCAGATCAGATATTGTCTGACCTGCCTGGATAATTATTTTCTTACTTAGTTATGATAAATATTAGATTTTATAGTTGTTAAATGAAACCTTGAAGTTTCACACTGACAAAACTACATACGTACTAACAAATTAAGTTTGTATCATAAATTGCTGTACAATAGAATCATATGACTTTGGTTGATAAAATGTCTTTCAAAAGTATGCATAATATGTACGTTCGTACGTTTGTATTACAAATTATATTTAATTCGTACGTATTACGATTTTGTTATAATATAAACTGAATTTTCAAACCAGTTTTATAAGCTAAGTTTATAAACTGGGTTTATAAATCAGGTTTATAAACTAGATTATAAAACTGGTTCAAGAACTTGTCATTAATTTTTCTTTGGATGAATGGCTAAAAAGAGTAGTTTGAACTAGGTTCGGACCCAGTGCATTTGAATGACTTAACATCCCTAGTCTGCATGCTGCTACAACTAGCTGATTTTCCTGTAACTTGGGGACCCAGGATTTGACGTTCATTTAGACCTATTATATTTAATTGCTTTTTACTATTTTACTAATATTCTACTTTTTTTTCAAATTACTATATACAGTTCAATAGTTTTATTAGAACTCTAAATATCTAGTACAAAGGTTATATATATATGTTTTAGCAAAAATTTTCAAAATTTGAAAAGCAAAAATTAGGATTTGGCAATTATTTTGGTATCTAGTAGTCCAATTTGAATGAACTTTTAAAATAAAGCTTTTAGTAAAGCATATCTAACAAACAAAAAGTTCATTCAATTCTAATTACTGAATCAAAAGTTATTTAAACAAATATGGGTTTGTTATTTTTAATAAATTAGATCAAAATTGGCCAAAACTAGTTATAATCTATATAAGTAATGTCAAGAGTTCTGTTCTGTTTTTTGATATCTTTTTAACTTCTTATGCTATCAATTTATAGAACAATTTAACTTACTATGTTTAAACTTTTTTTTATACTAATAGTTTTATTATTATTAATATTTTTAATTTAAAATGCTTCATAAAAATTATATGAATTCAAGTTTTTAACAATTATATCTCTTATTTCTTTTTTGTACAAATTTAAAATTAGTCATTTTTATACAAAACTAAATTAATTGCTATATTATTTGCATTTAGTACTTGTTTTTGAAATATTTATATACATATACCAGTATATTAATTTTTAATTTATTTCAAAAGACAACTTATTTTTACAAATGCAAAATTACAACCAACTTTACTTATACAATTACTAGCCTATTTGGTATACTCTTTTAAATCTTATTAAATTATACTCTTTTAATATTATATTTACAAAGTACAAGTATATAGTAATAATAAATTCAATAACAAAGCTAATAAATTTGCATCTTTTTTTTTACTCTAAAATTTTAGCTTTACAATAAATATAATTCTTCTTTTATTCTTATTTACAAAAGATATAATATTAAACAATTAATAAACTATGCTATTAAAAATATTTGCAATGCATATACTACTATCGTAAATCACTATATACTAGGAAACAGGTACTGTTAGATGTCCGAAGTAAAAATCTTAAAATAAAAAACAAGGATTGGCTAATGTAAGTATAATGATGATCATGACGATCATCTGATCTAAAAATAGGACGGACATAAACACACACAAAATCTGGTCTATTGCTATACCGTAAAGTTCTCGCTACGCTTCGGACAACAAGAATTCCTTAATAGTAAATCCTCTAGATATTATACTTAGATCTATTATATAAGTCAAATTTTAAAAAAAAAGTAAAAGACCCTGGTTTATAAATAAATAAATTATAAAATTAAAAGATCCAGATATATAAATCAGATATAAAAGTTAAAAAACCTAGATATAATATTGTTAAGTACAAACATAAATATTGTTAAACAGAATATTTAGAAAATATAATATAGAGTTGGATAGCATTTTAGTAGTTGTAACAATATATTTTTGGCAAATTGTTACTTTATATGATGTTGAATAAAGTGGCCTGTTAGTAAAATACTTTTAGAAAATTTTACATATTATAACTCCTTTTGTATATACTATTTAGTACTATTAAAATACTTGATCTCTAAATTTAAGCATTTTTTTCATTATTTTATATTTTACCAATATGAATTTATTTGCTTTAATTTGTGTAGTAAATTATAATAAAATCCAGATTAAAATGAAATTATAGTATAAAAATCTCAGAAAAATAAAATTTTGGAGTACATTTTTTAGGATTCAAGTTAAAAGTAGAGGTTAGTTTTAGAGTAAAGCTTATATTAAACAAGTATTTGTAGGTTTTAAAAGGTTAGCAAGTTAAATAAAAAACATAGATTTTATTTTAAATTATGATCTATGGCAATTCTTAAAAGCTTTTAAGCACTATAGATAGTAACGCTATTATGAAATATTTAAAAATAGAAAATATATATATATAGAAACAAAAATAATTAAAAATAGACATCCAGCACAGCCTCCATTTCCAACTATATAGGTCAAATTCAACCTTCACAACTCTCCTCTACTAAAGAGAGCTTGTACTACAAGCTCTTGTGAATTCAAATTATCGAATTGGTTTTTGGTCAATGAAGCAACTCTGAAGATGCGAGTGTGGTTGGTTCAGTAGATTTGTTCAACCCTATAGGTAGAGTTGCTAGTGCGCATATAAATTTAATGGTGCACCACTGGTGCACCATCAGATTTTTTGGTACATAGGTGCACCTAGTGGTGCACTATATTAAAAAAAAATTAACTTTACAAACCATTAATTCAATAAATTCCAACAATTTTTTTTAAATTGCATCAATTTTAAACCTAAACTTAACTCTAATGACAATGGCTAGAATTAATTTGTCTGCGAAATTAGCTGTTGATAAAATAACTCTTATGAAACAGACTTGTTTGTGAATTAATTAGCTGCAAAATAACCATGCCTGAAATTAATTCTCTGCAAATTAAGCTTTCTGTAAAGTAATTATTGGTGAGTTTATCATTACTGAGTGAAACTGATACCATTAAATAAATATTAAATAAAAAAAAATCAATAAAATAAAAATTGCAATAAACTCAATTTGAATCTTAAAACAATCTGTTAATAATGAAAAAAAGTAGTTTATACATTTTTGTTCTATATTATTTCTGAATTTATATCAATTCTAAATTGTCATTTTAAAATCAGTTTCTATTTAACAATTATTCAAAAAAAAGCAAGCGAAAAAAATTAGAAATAATAACAATAATAATAATAATATAAAAAATTAAAATCAAAAAATGTAAATAGAGAATAAAAGTGAATCAATATATGATCACCTAAATATTAAATGCTAGCTAAATTTTCATACAATTAAAAGAATATTCATACATATTTTAATAGTTATTGCATTCTCTGTGTAGACATATCCATATTTGTTTTTAGCAATGGCAGGAATCTGGACAGTATCAGAAGATAACTACTACAATTTTCTTTTTTTAAAAAAAAACTAATATAAATTTACCTTTTTCAGGTTTTTCATGACCACCATGCTCAGCATGGTGGGTAGGACAGATTATTTTGTAAAATTTTCAACAACAAGCTTACATCTCCAAGTTATTTCTATCGTGATTAGACATGTGCAGCTCGACTGATATGCCAATACAAAGAACCTTAAAGGTATTAGCTTGATTTTTTGTTATATTGAAGATTGGAATTTTTTATAACGAATTTCATGCCATATCTTGCAGATCAATAAAGTGTTAAAAAAAATATGTAGTACAAAGTGATAAAGATCAATTCGAATATAATGAATAAAGAAAAAATGAAGCATGTATAGGCCGGTGCAAAAAGATTGATACCTCAAATAAAAATTAATAGTAATTTTTTTTAGTAATAAAATGTAATTTTTTTTAATTTAAAAAATTATTTTGGTAGATAGGGAAGAGTTTAATATAATTTATTTAATTATTTTATATAAAAAAATCAAGAAATTTTTAGCATTAACTTTTTAAGTAAATTTTACTATATTTAGGGGTCGTTTAAAGCAGGGTGCAGTCACGTGATATGGTACCAATCAACTTGTTTGTTTTGATCAACCCAGATCAGCCCGACGAAGAAACAGAGAAGAAAAAAAGTAAAAAAATGCAAAAATACAAGAAACGAGTGTCAAAACCTACCTTGTGAAATTAACAAAAAATGTCGGGAAGGCAATTTTACTATAATACCACCCCTAACCCTAACTGCTGACTAACCCTTACTCTAACTTTAATTAAAAAGTCAAAATCATATGACTGCACCCTGCTTTAAACGACCCCCAGTTATTTCTCGAAGCTTGTATGCACCATTTGGAAGCCTTTTGTGGACATAGTACAGTCCCTTCCATTTAGGTGCTAGTTTATGGCTATGGGTGCCTGCCTTTCTCGCATCAAAGACCAACACCCTGTCACCAATATCAAGGTCAGGCGTGGCTTTTATATGTCGATCATACTGGGCTTTTTGTTTTTGCTGTGCCTCCTCAATACGGCATAGCACATTCCCATGCACTTCAGGTAGATCATTTTCAAGTTCGTATATTCGTTGCATTATAGTCCCATTTAATATGTCTTCTGACGCACTTGGATATAGGAGTAACTAGGCTTTTCTGCCATACACCAAGTAGAAGAGCATTTTATGAGTCGTGGCTTGTTTTGCAGTATGATACGCAAATAGTATAGATGGAATTAGCAGGCCCCAGTCTGTCATGTTCTTCACCAATCTTGACACGGTACTACATAAAGTCTTAATAAAACGCTCTACGAGCCCATTTGTCTGTGAGTGATACAGGGTAGCATAATGATACTTTACATTCAGGATGGCCAGTAGTTCGTCGATGACCCGATTTCTAAAGTGGGAGCCCTGGTCAGATAGTAATATACTAGGACATCTGTATCGACAGATTATCTCTTCATAGATAAATTTAGTGACTTTTTTAGCATTGGCCTTGGGAATTGCATGAGCTTCGGGCCATTTGGTCATATAGTTGGTAGCTACGACTATATATTTATTTAGCTGAGGTGTACTGGGTAAGGGACCCATGATATCGATTCCTACCCTATGAAAAGGGGCTTGGACATTGATCGGATGAAAGGGCTCTTTTGACCTTCTATTCTTATAGTGTTGACATTGTTTATACATTTTGACATACTCGCATATATTATAATACATTTTTGGCCAAAAATAGCACTCACGGATCTTGTTGAACATTATATTTTTCCATCTGGGCTAAGGCCAATATGTAATCCAGTTCTTCTTCTTGTAATATTTTAAATAATTTTTTTTCTTATTTTGCATGTATAGGTTTCTATTTTTGACTTGATATAGTCTACTTGCTTTGGCCAACTGGTTTCGTTATAGGTTATTGTAGTGCTGCAGGTATTGTCAACTTTGTAGATATCTTTTTATCGCAATGTATAGTTGAGGGTCCATTTGTCATTCTTTTCCTATTTCAATTTCTTTTCTCTTGCCAGGCTACCAACGACCTGGGCTGAATTTTATTTAATGTCAGGTTTTTCTCCGTTTCTTTGATGAGTATCATTTTTGTTCTCTATTCAGGCTTGCTCTTTACTCAGGCAGTTGCTCTATACGCATAGATTTTTTTATTTGTCTGTATTTTCATTTTTGCTTCCACTTTTCTGAATTTCGATCTTCTTTTGTCCTTCATAGTTCTAAGTTTTGTGAGTATTTCTAGTTTCTAATTCTTCTTACGTCGTTTCGTGTGGTTTCTCGTATGAGTTTCAAAATTCCTAGCTGGTCAGTCAGATAATAAAAAAAATTTTTTTTTTTTAGCCTTATATTGTACATAAAGTTAATTTTGCAATTTGCATAATATGGAATCAGAAAACTGGGGGTCAACAGTTAGACTTTCTATCGACCCTGTCAGATAATTTCAAAAAGTAGTTTGTTATCTACTCGTATTGATAGGCTTTGACATTTGCTTTTATTGATATTGGATGGTTCGCAGAGGTAACGTGGTAGATTCCAATTGTTTTCTCTTAATGAATTTCGGTGCTCTTTGAAATAGATTTTACTTGCCAATCTTTTTGGAATTTGAAGAAGTAGTGGTTTCAGGGTTGTGGGACACTTTAGAGGTTGGGCTTTTTTTTTAAAAAAAAATTTCTTCTTTAATTTTAGCTTGTGTCGATTTGGGGAAAGTTTTTGATATCTTCAACTACTTTTTAGGAACAGTTTGCCGGAAAAGATCCTAAAAGGTTTTGAGTGAAGGGTCGATCAGGCTTCTTATACCAGAGCAGGTAGATAATGATTTGATATCTGTGGTAGTTCATGACCAAGAATTTCCGGTTTGACTATTTCGGGTCTACTAATAGTATATCAGCGAATTATATATACGTAATCTTATTTAAGATATTACAGCTCGTAATATTACGAAAATCTTATGATCGACACAGCATATTACATAATATATTATGTTAGATTACGGTAATATTACAGTTATTATTTTGAAATATTTCGAAATATACAAATAAAAAAATGCAAATTACCTCCCCCTACAGGGATAGCATACTTATGCAAATCAATAAACTAATGCGTGCAAGAGGTAATATTTTGATATTTTCGCATTGTTTCGCAATATTTTGGATCTTTTCGCATTGTTTTGCAAAATTTGGCAAATTTTCGCAAATTTTAAAAATTTTTTAAAAAATAAATAAACGATATACATATTCACATAATCATGCTTTTTTTACAGGTTTTCGCTTTATTTCGCAAGGTTTTGCAATTTATTATAAAATTTTACATTTTTTTATTTATTATTATTTTTTTATTTATTATTATTATATATAATACATATTATATTATATATTATATTTTAATTATTATCCCTTAAACTGTAATCCAGGCAAATTTGCCTGGATTTTTTTAAATTTTTTAAATAAAATAAAAATTTATTAAGCATATGGGGTATACTTTATTTATAGAATATTTTTTAAAATATATTTTATAAACTTTATTATAAAAATTTTTTAAAATTATTAATAAACTTTAAAGCAATTAAAGTTTAAAGTTTTTATTTTAAAATTTTTACTATAAAATTTTTCTTTAGATTTTCTTAAATTTTATATATTTCCGTCTATAAAAAAAATTTTCACTTCTAATACAAGTTCTAATTTTTATAAGTAAATCACAAAAGTTGCAATAATAACAGTTGTAATCCTTTTTATAAACTATATCATTCTATTAAATCAGGAAACTAGAGCTAATATTTATAGAGTTCATCAAGAAAAAGTAAATAATTTTTTGAATAAAAAATTTTTTAAAATTTGTCTATTTTTAGCTTATTAGCAACTTAAACTTTTTTCTTATAATATAAAATTAAATACTACTATAATATAATTCTTATTTTCAAATATTATCAAAAAAAATTTTAATTAAATATCTAAAGTTTTAAAATATATAGATCATAAGTATATTTATAGCAATTTTCCAGGCAAATTTGCCTGGATTTGCTTACAGTTTAAGGAATAATACATTTTTTATAATATAATTTTTATATTATTATATATTATTTTAACTACTTTTGCACTTTTTCGCATCTAATTCTATCACTATATACAAAAAACTAGCCCTACACACTTATTTTCGCTCACCCCACAGTTAGCTATAATTTTCACTTCTTTGTTTTCTATTGTTTTCGCTTTGACTACTTTTTTTGTTTTGGCTATAAACTTAGATTTGCGCTCTTTTTCTAAAAACTTCAAAATAAAAAAACATTTCTTAGAAGTGTTGGTGTTCTTGCAAATAGCTGAGGAAAGTTGCAAAGTGTCGAAGAAGTTAGGAATAAATTAACTAAAATAAAAATTAAAAAAATAAGTAAAAAAAAAACAAAAAACAAAAAGTATAAGCAAACTAATTAAAAAAATAAACGAAGCCCCAAATCTTCATTTCTCTAAAGTAAAAGTTAGAGTTCTTGCAAATTGCGAAAGCTGTGTTAATGTTCTTGCAAAATGCCAAAAAAATCGCGAAGTGCCGAAAAAGTCTAGGTTGGTTTTCTTGCAAAGTGCCAGGAAGTAAGAGTTCTGTTCACGCAAAGTACTGAAATAAAATAGTTAATAAAAAAAAATTTTAAAACGAAAAAATAAATAAAGCAAAACCTTGCAAAAACTTGCACAAATTTGCAAAACCTTGCGAAAACTTGCGAAAACTTGTGTCTGACTAAATCATTTCTCTAAAGAAGCATTCTTGGTGTTTTTGAAAGTATCAGAAGTCTGAGTAGAGGTGCGCAAGGTTTCGAAAAGTTGTATATCTTCTTGCAAAGGTGTTCTTGTAAAAGTGTCAAAATAAAATAAAATAAATCAAATTAAAAAATTAAAAAATTTGAAAAATCAAACCAAAAAAATGAAAGAAAACAAAAAAAGAAACGAAAATAAAAAACGAAACGAAACAAAAACAAAAAAGCAAAAAAAAACAAAATAGAAGATCTAATTATAAATAAAAGATCTAATCTGATCTTGTAGTACAGAATTTGAACATCCTTGAACTATTTCGAACTATTTTGAAAAATCAGTCTAATGCGTGATCCAGGTTACAGATCTACTGATTCTGATCCAGCTTGGTTTCCTAGTTCTAAAATATTTTGAAAGGGATCGAAATATTTCGTAACCTATTTCGAAATATTTTGAAATTACTTTCGTAATATTTTGAAATTTTGATATTTCAAAATATTTCGAAATATATTACATAATATTTTGCTTATATTACAGTTTTTAAAATCTTACATAAGATTATGCTCTTATAAATTTGCTGATGTAGATTGCCGTTGATGTTTTTTTTTTAATAATAATTTTCTTTCTTTGTTGGTTTACAGATTCAGATTTGATTCATTTTTGGTATAATGTTAGGATAATTTCAGAAACTTCTTGGGAATGGCTTTGCAAAAACGATGCTGAGAGTCTAGTCAAAAGGTCGATAGGACTCTAGTACTCTATACACGAGATTAATAGGTAGGTACTAAGAATTCTTGTATAAATGTTGAAGTTGCTTTGTGGTGACTAATTGTGCACTACTTATACAGAAAATTCAGGATTTGAAGAAAATTGTGAGGACTTCCAGTATTGCTTTTGAAATATAAATGATTAGAGTGATTAGGGCCCCTTAACTCATCCTAACCCATCCTGATCAACCATGCTCTATTATCGAGTCTGTAAAAATTTGCTTTTTTTTTTTTTCTTACTATATATATTTAATTGGTTTGTTTTTAGTTGGAAACATAATCGGTACCAGAACCAGATAAGTAACTTAAATTTTTTTTGATTATTATCATTGCTATTTAACTTTTCTTCTACATGCTATCATAGGCTTCCCAGTCTATATACTCATCAAAGGGTTGGACCCACTCTTTAGCTTCAATTTCCATTTTGTCAAACGAGTCTTGGATGGTCTCCATATTCCAGCTTTTGTTAAAGGGAAAAGAGGACTCAATGCTACAATTTCTGTTTTCAGTAGCATTTTCCATGAATTCTAGTCCTGTAGCCGGTTCTCCCCATGGAGGTATTTCAATAAGGTAGGTTTCATCAATATTCATAAATTGGGTATCATTTTCTAGGTAATAGTGAGGTTCATACTGATACCCATTTATTGTGGCCCAGGTTATTATTCTTTTAGTTTCGTTAGCCAAGTTTGTTAACAAGACTTTCTCATTCTATTTCACTGTTAGTCACTTCTATTTCCCACTCTTCTTCTTCATAGTCTGAATCATTTTTTTCTTTATCTGCATTATTCCAGAGAATTATTTCTACTTTGTTATTAGAACCTTCATCGAAGTATTCCTGTACAATAGCCCGAAAGATCTCTACTTCTTCTACTGGGTCAATTTTCTGGATTCTAGATAAGTCTTCAGTAGCTGTACTAGAGTATTTCGCAATAGTATTCTCTATATCTGCTGCTTTTTGGTTATTAATTATATCCTTTTCTTTTTCTTTATTTTCAGGCAATCCATCGATCATTCAGGATAAAGCGTCTGCATTATTATGGATTCTTCCAGTTCAGTGGATGACTATAAAGTTATAGGGCTGTAATCACAGTATCTATCATGATCTTTGACCCTTTAAAGCAGATTTTGGAGCCACTTTAGGGCAGAGTGGTCAGTCACTACTATAAATAGTTTATACCCTAAGTAGTAGGCCTCCGCATGGGCCGGGTAGGCCCATGGGTACCCACGGGTAGTACCATGAAGGCCAGGCTAGAGCACTTATTTCTAAGCCCTAGGGTAAGGGTAAAGGC
The DNA here is from genome assembly GCA_003550325.1 of Gigaspora rosea. Classification (NCBI taxonomy): domain Eukaryota; kingdom Fungi; phylum Glomeromycota; class Glomeromycetes; order Diversisporales; family Gigasporaceae; genus Gigaspora; species Gigaspora rosea. Next base: position 81,872 of record QKWP01001102.1, read on the forward strand.
TTAAATGTGAAGCCCTTATACAATCGGGTAGGGCTAGAGTATTACCTGTTACCCTACCCCGGGTACCCATTAGTTATATAGATATTACTTTGCTTGCGTGATGTTCTAAGCTAAGGCTCCATACTAAGCACAGCAGGCTTTATTATGATTGGTTGATTTTGAGGATCATCTCATCATATTAAAGTGGATCCAGTGTCACGAATATGCAACCGGTGAAGGTAAGACAAAAAAAAATTCGAATGTTCAAGTTTTACTTTATATGCTGCCAAAGTAATTCAGTAAACTGTGAGGTAATTTGGAAGTTAGATGAGAGGTATGTCTAGACGTTTCAATTTAACTAATATAATTTACAGTATATTAAACTCGGTAAAATGACAGTTAATTTAAAAGGTTTACATCACTAATCTATTTTATTTATAACTTATTTATTATAAAGACAGACGCGTACTGCCAGTAAAACAGCTTAATGATATGAAGCAATGAAAATATAAGCTTGTGAACTTGTAAGAGATTAAAACATAGCATTATAGCTACATTAAAGTGTAGTGTTTGTTACATCTATTATTGATTTAGAATTAGGGTTAAATTCGTTTGGTACTATTATAACAATTAGAATTTGTTAGGGCAGTGTCATTAATCACCTGATTATTTTTTATCAGAGACCTACCCCTTTCCCTCTTCCTTAATATTAAATAGTCAGGTTCTTATATATAATTTCAACTTTCTTTACCTCTCACCCCCCTAAAAAATCACCTAATTTTTGTTACTCCTCTTATATACTGTAAATTTTTATTGTCTTTTATAATAAATGTTCATATTTTTTCGTGCTTATTATTATTTTTATTTTAATTCGTGTAATAGTATTTTTTTAAAATAAGATCTTGGATTATATGATTCTATTTGTATTGGGATTGTGAGCTTAGACTCTGAGTTGTTAAATTTCATAGTAATGTATTTATTAATATATACAATTAATTCTATACATTATTGAATATTTAGCGTTAGTCGTTACAGTAATTAGTTTCGTATAAAATATTGCCTTGCAAATAATTTGATTAACCAATGATATTTTTGCAATATCACAGATGATAGTACTTTAGGCATTATTAGTTAATAAATTTAAGCGCTGAACCTATGTATCTAAATTTTGGTAGCAATACTCAGCAGGTTTTATTATTGCACTTGTAATTTCGCATAGGTAAATTTAGGCCCACGGGTAGTTCATGGGTATCTGTGGGCCTGATAGGCAGGGCTAGGGTATTAGGTTTTGGGCCCTAGGGTAAGGGTAAGGGCTCAAAAGTTAAGCCCTTACACAAACGGGTAGGGCTAGGGTATTGCTATTACCCAGCCCTACCCAGCCCATGTGGAGGCCTACTAAGTAGTAGTGGAAGTATTCTACTGCCCAGACCACCACATAGCATTCCAATTCAGTGGCTGCATAGTTTCATGCAGGACAAGTAAGGCTCTTGCTAGCATAGCAATAGCATACTCCTTCTTGGCTTCATCCTTTTGGGCCAATACTGCTTCTAATTCTGTACCTAAAGCATCAGTATGCAGATAGAAGAGTTTTTAGAAGTCAGGGTATCAAAGTACTAGCGCTGTGGTAAGGCAGATTTTGAGTGTTTGAAATGCCTTTTCTTGTAATTCAGTCCAGTCATACTCTATTTCTTTTTCTAGGAGTTTGTGCAGAGGTTTGGCTATAGTCGCAAATTGGGGATAAAATGTCTGTAGTATAAGGCAAGACCAATAAATCCACAAAGTTGCCTTAGGCTTGTTGGAGTGGGGTATTCTTGAACTTTTATACCTTTTTTCTTATTAGGTTCAACCCCATTTTGGCTTACCACATGACCTAAAAATTGAATACTATTTTTAAATAAGTCACATTTTTCTGAATTTAGTTTTAGTCCTGAGTTTTCAATCTTGGTTAGAACTCTTTGGATATGGTCTAGATGTTCCTCAAAAAGTAGGTGAATAGATTATAATATTGTTCAAATAGATGGCAACAAACTGTCCAATGAATGCTTCTAATATGTGGTTCATTACTTGCTAGAAGGTAGCTGGGGCATTACATAGTCCAAACGGTATTACTTTAAAAGCATAAACTCCATATTTGGTGACAAAGGCAGTTTTCTTTTGATCTTTGGGACTCACTCCAATTTGCCAGTAGCCACTGGCTAAATCTAGGCTTGAGAACCATCTTGACTTGCCGAAGGTTTCCAAAAGGTCATCAATTCTTGGTAGAGGGTAAGCATCTTTTTTGGTCACGTTATTTAGCTTGCGATAGTTAACACATAGTCGTAATTTTCTATTTTTCTTGGGGACTATGATGACTGGAGAGGTCCATGCATTTTTGACTTCGTATATTAATCCATTATCCAAGAGCTTCTTTACTTCTTCCTGTAGAAATTCTTGCGCATCCGAAGCTATTAGATAAGCATTTTGTTTAACTGGACTGGCATCCCCTGTATCTAATCTGTGCCGTATTTCATGATATCAGCCCAACTGGTTTAACTCAGGAGCAAATATTTTATGAAACTTGACCAATAGAAGCATAGCTTTTGTTTGTTGTTGATCGTTCAATATCGTAGTTCTTATTAACTTGTTAGTTATATTTGTAGAGCTTGGTTGTTGTTTGTCATCATTTTTGAGGACTGAAATTTCTTCAAGAGCCATTAAGTATATAGCAGAACTATCAGTATAGTAGCTTTCAACTTCTCAGTATTTTCTTTTTCATATATATTTAAAAGTCTTCTTCCTCTTCGTTAGGATATTTCAGGCTTTTCTTCCTGGGATTGAATAATGGGTACTTCAGTATTCCTCCCTAGATATCTGAAGATTAACTTGTTCTCGTCAAAATAGATGCAAGCGCGAATCTTTTGAAACCAGTCTATGCCCAATAACATAGTTTTGTCAATGAAGTCAATTATCTGGAAATTGGTCAAGACTAACACATTGCTAATAGCCAATTTTACGCTAGTAACTTTTTCTAGAGCTCGTTTTCGGCTTCCATCTGCAGTTACAACCAGTGTTTAAAATTCAACTTTGGTTTTATGTTCTCAAAAAGAACATTTTTAATTTCTTAATGTTCTCAGTAAAATTTTAATGTTTTTTATATAGGAAAATTAAAATTTTTTAATATTAAAAGAATTTATTGAATGTTCTCAAATAGAGAACATATTTTAATAATTTATATTCCCAAAAATTGTATAATGTTCTTTGAGTACACTAAGAAAATTGAATTTTAAACACTGGTTACATCTACTGCTGTCGAGGGCTCCTATATGGTAATGTTCAATTTGTCCAATAGTTTTTTTGATATAATGCTTACAGCAGCACCAGAGTCCAATACTGGGAGTATAGGGTTATTTTTGATTCTGATATAGCACTTGGCAGCAGTAGTTCGGTGGCCTGGGGTTGGTTCTACTATATTGGCTTCCTCGGGTATAGGTAATATAGGACGTCGCAATGCTTGGGCCAAAATTTGTCTTTGTTTTAGAATTTGTAATAATTGTCCATAGGTCACATTGGCTTTTGTACTAGTAGATCCTCTGCTATATTATAGGGTAGTATTAGATCGACTACTAATGGTCCCCTTTTGCACTATGGTCGGTTGGCAGGTTTAGGCTAAGGTGGTTCTGTATAGATTTCTTCTATAGGAGCAGGCTCATTGGCATAAGGTACGGTATTTAGTTCCTGTGCTACTCTTTTTCAGAGTCGCTCATCCCAATTAACATCAGCTTCAGGTCTTTCACGCCATTTTGCAACATAAATTTCCTCCTCTGGAGTAGGTTGGTAAATGCCATACAAATTTACAGGTCTAGAGTTGTTACTGTTTTGTGTTGCATAAGGTAAGATTCATAGGGGGCCTGATGTGGTTCAGAGACAATTTCTTGCAATATGGCCTTTTTCTCCATACTGGTAACAGGTAATTCCTCCAGTAGTTGGTTGTCGAGGTTGGTATTGTCTTCGAGGAGGTTGGGCTGGACTAATTTCAACTCTAGCAGCAAGATTGGTGGTTAACTTCTCATAGTTTGCGGCCATTTGCTGCATTTTTTGTGCCAAGTCTTCTACTAGTTTGGTAGAAGGATTATTGGAGCCATTTCGAACTCTATAATAATTTCTGGCTTCTACCTTTTGGCAGCAGCAACGGCTTTATCCAAGTTTTCTGGGTTAGCAACTGACATAAGAGCTGCGGTTCTTCCTTGCAACCCCCAAGTAACATTCGAACAATGTAAGTAATAGGTAGCTGGCACTCTGGATCAACCTCTTTTAGCAAACTTTTAAATTTGAAGCCGTATTTATCTACTTTTTCTTTGTCCTTTTGGGTTAGAGCATTTAATTCGATTTGCCATTGATATTTTCATTCTGGCATGGCAAAGTACTTGGTGAACGCTAGGACAAAACTATTGCCAGAATGTGTTTCATCATCCCAAAAGAAAAACCCTTCTTTATTATCATTATACCAAGTGGCTGCAATGCCAGCTAAATGTCCAGATGCAATTCTTATTTTTCTTGCCATGCCCCAATTATTGGCATCAGCAGCATGCTCAAAAGCTTCTATACATTCAACAGGATCTTCATCATCTTCACCTTTGAATATTTTGACATGAACCCAATTATTTTCACATGCTGGGAGTAGGGCATTATATAGAGCCACATCTCTAAAAGCCTGAGCAATTTCTCTTAACAGGTTTGGGTTTGGTTACGATCTTTTTAGGGTTCTTCATTTACCTGGAGATCTTCTGGAGAAGGGTCCCTTCCTCTTCTATGGGCCTGTCTTCCTCAAAGTTTCCTATGTCTGATATTCTTTATATAGAAGAGATTATATTCTGGGGTATAATTGATTGATATATGGGGTAGTTTCGATCTCACAGTCACTACCAATTGTGAAGCTGGGACTTGCAGGGGTTTACTAGTATAGCTAATAACTACTCTTGTATTTAACTAAAGCACTATTAACTGCAGGTCAAGACTTCTAAACCTTGAACTAGCAGGCAGAAAAAGGCATGAAAAGACTTGGTTCGGGTCTCAAGGTTCGGAGAGTCTTATTGCGGCAGTTAGAATAAGTATATTTATTGGATTATTCTTATTGTTCTTGTAGATAGGTATATTTATTCGACACTAATTTAATAGTTTTTCTTTCTTGTCACTTATAGGATTCTAATGCCGAATTTCTAATCATTTAATTCTCATAACGATTGTCACATGGAGTCACGGGAATCAGGAATAAATTAGCTTGATTACAGAGATCGATGGTCAGTCAATAATGTGGGTCACGGGGTCATTATTGTTTGATAAATTAGATAATTAATGCTATAATCAATACGTAATTTATTATAAATACAAGAAATAGATTATTAATTCTCTTTCTACTTTTCTCGATTGGATTAAGAACAATTTGGGTTTTTGTTGAAAGTCACAGGGACAAGAATATTTTTAGGATGAACGATTTTACAAGAAAGATAGTATTCTTAGGAGGGCAAAGGTAAGTATATGTTTTTATTTATAAAAAAAGGAAATAGTACAAAGAAATATGAATTTCTAGAGCTAACACTTCTACTCTAATTTCGAAGGTTACTACTGGAACTAGAACTAACTAAAACTATTCTCCGCAGCTGTGAACTACTCGACAACTGTCTTTTCCTTCAATGCACTTATGGTCTTTATATACTTTTAATTTCATACTAAAAATCGCTTCAATGGATTCGATTGAGTCTATAGATCTTTTGACTCTTTCGACTCTTTTGACTCTTTCGACTCCATTGAGTCCATCGAGTCATGGCCTTACTATAGATGGTAATGCTACTATAAAATATTTAAAATAGAAAATATATATATATAGAAATAAAAAAAATTAAAAATAGACATCCAGCACAGCCTTCATTTCTGACTATATAGGTCGAATTCACCCATCACAATGGTCATGATAGTTTTGCGCGAAGATGAGGGGCACATGACTTGAAAAAGGGTTGTGAATTGCAGTTACAAGAAATATCAGCTTGTTGATGTATTTTCTCAAATTACAAGTAACCTATCCTCTCTGACATATATATGGTTTTGTCTTTGTTAAAAACCAAAAAAAAAGGTGCAGAAAACTAAAAAGTATAGAAAAAAGAAAAATCTTGTTTAAAGTTGAATAGATTTAAAAATTTCAACTTGGTAAAAATTAGGTGACATGGGTATGTTTGAGGCTAGTGATATACAGATGCACTGAGGTAGGTAGTGATTGTAGCGAGAAATGCTGCATCTGAATTTTGGATGGAATTGAAATTTTTCGTAATAAAATTTGTTTTGGGTAGGATTTTTCTTGGTTGTATTTTAGGTAATGAGCTTTAGTTTTGGCTTGCTGGAGCTCACCTTTGAGAAAAGGATAATGTCATGTAGATTTTGGTAGTGCATAAAAAGTTCGTCATAATCACATAGTGGAACATTTCATAACTGCATAGTAGTGATTTAAGCCGTATAGTTTCAGTTGGCTGGCATAGCCAGCTGACTAAATCATTGGCTAAGCAGCTGGCTAACGGCTGACTATTGGTCTGCATTCAGAATATTTCAGGATATTTAGCCTGACTTTATGTTCCTTTTCAGAATTTACTGGATTCTTATAATAGTTAGCTTTTAGCTGCATTAGCCAGCTGATCACATTACATCAGCTGGTTTAGCTAGCTAAGCTGGCTTAGCTGCGGCTGCCTTAGCTGGCTTAAATCACTACTGCATAGATTGTAATGGTTTATCATATAATCATTACCTTATTTTCTATTAATAATGTATAATAACTATATCAGGCATAGTGTGGGAAGATTGTAATTGTATAAATATAGCAATTATTTAATAAAGAGGAAGGAGAAGGAACAAAAGCTAACATATAACATAGTGAAGAACCAGTAGTTGACTAATGAAATATCATCCATTCCAATAATTATACTTTCCTTAATTTTCAACTATTATTAAACCCGAATCCCCCTAATAAAACATTTGTCCTGCATAACCTATACAACACTTAAAGCTAATCTGCACAAGCCCAATCATCGCTCTCCCAATTTTGAGCACTATACCTGCAGGTCTATTTGCATTAATTTAGTATGTGAGTATAAAGAATTTAATAATTTTACAAAATAAAAACTGCAAAACAAGTTCAAAAACAGGAAAATAAATACTTTTTACAATTACATGCAATTTATTATTTTTATTCGCATTAATTTAGACTGAGTATAAAGAATATATAAAAACTGCAACAAAACAAGAAAATAAAATCGCATTGTAGTAAGTATAAAATAAGAAGAGGCGGAATTGAGAGCAAAAGCATCATTTTGCATGCGGAGAACACTTTCCAGGTTTCACACCCGATCTTACTCACCCAGTGAATACTGCCATTTTTGCAGTAAATGCAAATACTTTGTAACTACGGCCAGCTTTCTTTATGCAGGTGGGAGACCACTGGCTAATGCTGAACATCACAAATTCTCCTACCAAAAAAAAAAATCCTGATTAATAGCCAGCTCGCTTTATGCAGGTAGGAAACCACTGGCTGATACTTCGCATAAATTTAATCCAGCCTTATTTGGCTAATTAATATATATTTATTGTATGTAGTTTTTTCGATGATATAAATTACTAATCATCATACCTCATATCATACTTGTGATTATCTTATTAGTGTTACGAATCATCTCGTTATTGGTGTTATATAGTCACTTGTGTAGTGATCATGTTCGTACATACATACGTATATAATTGTTAAATAATAGCTGCGCAACTCAGTTGTGCAAACCAGGAGCGGGAGAATATGAAATTAAAGTAACCTTTGAAATTGTGTTAGACTTATACATGTAATAGATACTTTCAGTTTTGACAAATACATTTTGGCATTGAATTTTGATGTGGAAGCTCTAAAATGTCTCAGAAATTTCATATTAAAAATCAGTGCCAAAATACTATCAGCGAGCTGAAATAGTTCTACAACTTGCATAGTCAGACCTGGAGACACAGGCATAATTCTATAACTTGTATAATAATTATTATAAGTTTAAAGCGCAATTGATTTATATAGGTCTATTAAATAAATATAATAAAGATCATATTTAAATACATTAAAATTTTGATATGGACAAGTATTGCACCGGGTGATGCTAGTAAATATGTATTATGCAATATGAATTTATGCATGTATTCTAAACTGCTGTTTAAACTAACGTGTTTGGGTAAACATAATTAATATTCATGTGTATAACCGGTTTTAAAGCAGAGTTTGAAATCCTGGTTTTGTGTGTGCTTCGGAACAGTGTTGATCAGTTTTCGAAGCACGAACCAATTTAAGCAGGATCACAATCCCTAAGTTTGAGATCTCAAACATAATTCAAGCGCGAATATTGCCAAAAATCAGTTGAATTAAAAGTATCTATGCTAAAGAATTTTTTTTTTTTATGTATTGATGAGAAATTACAATTAATAAACATAATCAAAAAACCATTTAATTTCGCTTATTGTTGTAGTACAGAACCTTTCGATATTTTATATTCGCATGTACAAGTTAAACTTCAAATGCTCTAAATATTAAATTTAATTAAATAATATTATAATACGGCTAAAGCTACTTTAGTGCAAACCTACGTTTTAATTAAATGCGAATAAATTATACGTACACTGACGCCGGATACGTCGGTCACAGATTTCAGGTGCTTCATGTATTAACTCTAAGTCCACCCTTTAAAACACAGACGAACAGTACCCTAATCGATCCTTCATACGATATGTAATAAACGGCATCACAAAAGAATTTAAATTTAACCCCTCTGAAAAATGATGAAAATGATTCAAGCGAACCTCAAATCTATCAGCTTAGATCCATCCGCATTGGAGAAATATGACCCACGAGATAAAAGGATAAATTCATAAGACAAAGGGTATACACTAACAAAATTGATACCAAACCACATACCAGATATTATTAGCGCATCTAATTAACCAAGCACTACAAATCATGGACTATGATGGGAGGTGTATTTTGACAAAGTACTAGCTTTCGGCAACGGAGTGTCGAGTGGCAATTTTTACAGTGTAGATGTTATAAATCCGGCGAATAAAAATAAAAATTTAGCTTTAAATAAAAATATCTCAAGAGCTGCTAGTTAAAATTTTTATTTACAAACTTTTTAAATTTACAATTTTTTTTTTAATCGGAGTTGTTCCAACCAATTAAACTTTAATTGGGTCATTCCAATTAACATTGTAAATCTGCGGAAAAGTATAAGTATGCTGAATAAACCCAATTAGCTATCCCACAAGGTTTGAACTGTACATCTTGTCACTTCATATGTAATACAACAATCGATAAATATATATATAAGTAGCTGCGCAGCGTAGATGTGCGAAACCAGGAACGGGGAAGTCAGTATGTTATTATAGCGTATATTATGTAGAGATAGAATTATCTAACATAATTTTTCCTAAAAGCCCATTAGATTTTATTTATATATACGTTGTTACGGGGTGAAATGGACAATATTTTATTTATGCGATGCAAAATAAGAAGGCAGTTCACCAGAGGCGTGACATGGTTATTTAACACGATTTAGTATAAAAGTGGCTTATGTATTGATTTAGTCTGAGTTTATTATATATTTTATTGAATTTAACTATAGATAATCCGAAGATTATTCTTAAGAAGAGAGAAACAACTTCCTTGTTATACTTTCTGAATATTAGAGAAACTGCGAAGCTTTAATAAACTAAAATCATACGTTATTTTACCTCATTCAACTTTAACATGCATGTGTATTAGGCGAATATAAATAAATCACTCACCTTAAGGCTAAGCCTAGTACATCGGGGCCGGATGTCACATAAAATGTAGCATAGTATAATTTTATGATCAAAATTACTTTTTGCCCGTGACAACGTAATTTAACTATTGTAACCATCCGGATATACTAGTTGGCTGTTTATGGTAGTCAACTTGATTTGCAATCAGGTTAAGGCGGATATGTTCAGTGTCAATTTCATATTTTTATTTTTAAAAATTACAAGTATACTTGTTGGCAAAACTAAAAATCTTCAAAATCTCACCCAAACCCAAATCACAATTGGATAAACCCAAATCCCAAACTGGAAAAATCCCATTTAAGTCGTCATAATCCCAAACCTTGGTTAAATCCCAAACCTTGGCAAAATCCCAAACCTTGGCAAAATCCCAAATCCCAAATCCCAATCCCAAATCCCAATCCCAAATCCCAACTCTCAAATCCCAAATTTCAAATTTCAAATTTTACAAACTATATTATTAAATATATATTTATTTTATATAAACAAAATTTTTAATTATTAAATACATATTTATTTTGAGTAGCATAGGCTATGGGCCAGGTTGCATATGCATGATTCGAATTGGCATGGAATCAAGTAGTTCGAGTTGGTCAATATACTAGAGTTGCATGTGAAACTAATTAATTTCACTAAAAAACTGGTGCACCAACGGTGCACCATCGAAGATTAGTTTCGTCTATAACTCTAGTTTCATCATCGGTGTACCAGTTTCACCAGTTTCACCTGCAACTCTACCATATACCCATGCCAATTAAATGTAAAATTATGTAAATGATATGTGCCTTTTGTAGCAGTTTACTAAGCCAATTATCTCGGATTAATGGCACGTGAATAGATTGGGGTGAGTTAAAATAAATTCACAGTCCACTTTCCAATAGGTATTTATTAGAAGAGTAGTTAGAGTATGTACATACCTGAAAACTAAAGTAAGCGCAAATGTGAAAAATCTTGCAAGGAATTTTTTTTCTTAAGATACTATGACCAGAGCAATTATGGATACCAGGTCCAATTTAGCTCTGATAGGTTCATCGATAAAGCTTATACACATGATATGATGTCACAAAACAATTAAATCAATATCAGGTTATTACTTAATCAGAGGGTTTATTATAATGATAATAAGTGATGCGATAACAATAATAAAAAATAATACGTACAACAGGGATCAAATATAAATAAAAATAATACAATTTGTAAAACTTAAATACAACACATTTGAGAATTTGATTCTTTATTATAACTATATAACTAAGCTATCGTAGTTTGATCAGTATTCTGAGAGAAACTTTCACAGGTCAAATAAAGCCCTATCGGGAATTGTACAGTCAGATAAAAACCGGAAACGTATCTGGTTACAATATGTATCTGGTTGTAATTTTTAAAATCATAGCCCAATCGCGTAACCGATAGGGCTATGATGATAACCCGAATATAAAATGATAAACATAAATTATATCAAAATATAATCGGAAATAAATCGGATAAATCTATATAGCTATCGTTATTTATATGTATATGATATTTAACTTATAATACTTGATACAAAAATAAATAACTAGTACAGATCCAGTAAAATATCATAATAACTACAAGCCATATCAGGTAAAGTGTTTTCAGATAAAAACGGAGGCATATCAGGTTTCTATATGTCTCTGGTTTTAAGTTTAAATCATAGCAATATCAGACACCCGATATGTCTTTAGAATTAACATGAAAGTAATTCTATAACCAGTAATCACATCAGAAGTCATTCAGAGATAAATAAAATATACCTATAAAAATACTGATAAACCTATATACCTATAAGATAAATCTATATAAATATCCAGTAAATCTATGGTCTATGATATTTGACTTATAATACTTGAATAACAGCACGTGTCAAAAGTTAATCGGTAATAAAATAAGATAAATCTATATAAATACTAGAAAAAACTAATACTTGATTGGTAAAATTATTAAAATTAGATGTTAAATATAGATGTATAAATATTATTAAATATGAAACTTTCTATTTATAGGATTCACACACATATATTCTTGAGGGATTTTTTCTGACTTTGACAGTTCCGAAAATAAAGCAGCCTAAAATATTATGCACGGGGATAATACAATCCCTACTTAAATCATAAAATTCCAATTCCATAATTCAACATTACAAATATTGTCTATTTGACAATGATATCTTGTCTTTTGGTTGTTAACAGCTTGATACACTGTACATAGGCAAGTACATGCTTTTTTGGACCTTCTGGAAGATTTATTATATTTTTAAAATAATATTGAACAAGGCCTGGGTATATATCGGTAGTATTGTCGTCCAATACGAATTTAGCAAGTATTTTTGCTGACTTTGTGTGTCTCTTTGAATAAGTAGACCCAATTATTTCGTCGCCAATTTTTATTCTTACATATATTGTAATGCCAGGTAATATCGCTATGGCATCTGAGTGCTTGAGTATATTATAGAGTTGCAGGTGAAACTAATCTTCAATGGTGCACCATGGTGCACTGAGACTGGTGCACCAAAACTGGTGGATTTATAAAAAATCAACGGTGCACCAATGGTGCACTGTGGTGCACTGATGCATCCTGGTAAAACTAACTAGTTTCACCAACAACTCTAGTATATTAGTTAAGAAAGTGAAATTATAATTGTATGCATTGTTGTAATAGGCAACTAACAATGCATATAATTCTTTTAGAAGGGTTACATGTTCCTTTTTAGGCCCTAATAATTCACCCAGAAATGATTCAGAGCCAGTTCCTGCATTGTCTTCAATGCTTACAAACATTGAAAGAAACTCCTAATAATAATCATTTCCATTATAAATCCTGACCATTTTTAAAACATGTTCAGGTTCAGGTTCAGTATTGAACTTTTAGAGCTGGTTCAGGTTCAGTTCAAGTTCAGTTCATAAGTTCAAGAACATGTTCAGGTTCAGTCTAGCATTTATATGAACTGGTGATTCTAGGTTTGGGTCTGGGTATGGTCTGGTCCAGACAAGACACAAACTCTAAATTTTATTATTTAAAACTCCATACAAACTTAAACTCAATTATAAGTTTGGTTGGGCTAGTCCAAATTTTGCAAATTAGTTTGAGTCTGAATAAAAATATATGTATTTTTTGATACTGAACAAGTTTACTTAGAGTGAAAGTATAAATCAGTTAGTAAAATTTAGAGAATCATAGCATTTTGTATAATTTTATTAATGAAATTATTAAAAATTGTATTTTACATGAAATTTTACTAATTAATCATATTTTCTTGCACTAAGTAAATTTGTTTAGCACCAAAATATATATCAAATTGGTATATTTTATTTTATTTTTCTTAAAATTTGAAGAAAAGATTCTTTATTTTAGAAATTTTCATCAAAAATTTAAAATTAAGCATCTCTGATGTAAATTTTAAGGAAAATAAAATAAAATATGCCAAGATAATGTATTTTTGGTGCTAAACAAGTCTACTTAGTGCAAGAAGTTAGGATCAATTAGTAAAATTTAGAGTATTATAGAAATTTGTATAATTTTATTAATAAAATTATACAAATTTCTATGATTCTCTAAATTTTACTAATTGATCCTAACTTCTTGCACTAGGTAAACTTGTTTAGCACCAAAAATAATTATCTTGGCATATTTTATTTTATTTTTCTTAAAATTTGAAGAAAAGATTCTTTATTTTGGAAATTTTCATCAAAATTTCAAAATTAAGCATCTCTGATGTAAATTTTAAGGAAAATAAAATAAAATATGCCAAGATAATGTATTTTTGGTGCTAAACAAGTCTACTTAGTGCAAGAAGTTAGGATCAATTAGTAAAATTTAGAGTATTATAGAAATTTGTATAATTTTATTAATAAAATTATACAAATTTCTATGATTCTCTAAATTTTACTAATTGATCATAACTTCTTGATATAAGTAAACTTGTTTAGCACCAAAAAATACATCATATTGGTATATTTTATTTTATTTTCCTTAAAATTTGCGTCAAAGATGCTTAATTTTGAATTTTTGATAAAAATTTCCAAAATTAAGCATCTTTTCTTCAAATTTTAAGAAAAGTAAAATAAAATATGCAATTTGATGTATTTTTGATGCTAAGCAAGTTTATTTAGTGCAAGAAGTTATGATCAATTAATAAAAATTTAGAGAATTATAGAAATTTGTATAATTTTATTAATAAAATTATACAAATTTCTATAATTCTCTAAATTTTACTAATTGATTCTAACTTTGTGATTTAAGTAAACATGTGCATATATTATGAACCTGTATATGTTCATGACCTTGAACTAAATCTGAACTGAACTTTTTTTAAGCTCAGGTTCAGGTTCATGTTCAATAATTTTAAGTTCAGGTTCAGTTCAGTATTGAACGTTTAGAGCAGGTTCAGGTTCAGGTTCATTGAACCTGAACCTGAACCTCTATTGAACTGAACTGAACTTCGGAACCCTACATATATTAGTATATTCAATATTAAATTTCTCATGACATGTGATCTGAACTATTTATTTTTTACATGTGCAAAATGTTTAATAAAAATGTAAGAGACATTCATGAAGGGTGCATATTTTTATAATATTAAAAGTAAAATTAAATAAAATAGAAATAAATAAATAAATAAATAAATAAAATAAAATAAAATAAACAAAATAAAGATAAAAAATAAATAAAAAATAAAAAAAAATTTATAATATTAAAAAAAATAAAGAAAGGAATAAATAAATATATACAAGCTACAAATTACTTGGATCCGAGTTGGAATATCACTTAATTTGGTCTGATTAATTATGCAATCAATTTAAAAGTTAGTTTACAAAACAATATAAGGAGGGTGTTGATAAGGTATTAATTTTGAGGTTATGTAATACAAGAACAATAATAATAGTTTTTAAAAGGACAATGAGATGTTAAAGAGTAACAATTAACAAATGCAACATCAATAAATTATTTTGTAATATAATAGTAAAAATAATGAGGTTTTATAATGTAACTTTATCATAAAGGCTTTGAAAATTGATTATGCTTAAATAATTAAGAAAATAGAGCCAGTTGGTCTAGACATTAAAAATCGATTATGCTAAAATAATTAAGAAAAATAGAACTACTGTAGTTGCTCTAGACATCCAAAATCCACAAGATATTCTTTACTATTAAATTGAATATAAATAACTCCTATCACTATCTAATCACTATTCTGATTATAAGATCCAAAAATAGTTAAAAATTAATTCTTATAGTACCGCATATAGTTTTGTTTTGCATAATCTCTTAAATATCAATTCCTATTGTGATAAACAGTAATATAAAAGCACAAAACATCAGCATGCATAGCATAAAAAATTACAATAAATGACCATCCAATTAGATGCCCAGAATTGCGGATATCACTTAACTTGCCTGTAAACCATACACTTTGTATTTTATACTCTACTCCTGGTAAAAGGAGTATGGGAAAGATCTTGCTGATATAGTTGTTGAAACTGCATATTATTCAGATAAACTATTTGAAACAGATATTGAACTCGTAAGACAAGAACAATTCAAAAAAATTGCTCATACAATAATGATGACAATAATCAACATAGAAATAAGAATTATATGATTAAAGTATATGTTTCACCATGGCAGTCTGAAAGGGTAATTTAACAGTTTAGATTTTTAAAAAATAAATAATACTTGTATCAGTTAATTCTATTTTATTTATTTTTTTAAATAGTGCCAAAAAATCTACTATCAGGCTAAAGAAATAGCAATAATTAACCAATCAAATAAACTTGATAGAGAACATCATTATAATAATAACTGGAAAAATCAAATAAGACCTTCACTTGATGCATCTATTTGGATAATTTCTTCATTCTATAATAATGATAATAAGAATAATTAAGATAACAATGATAATAATCAAGATAATAGTAATAATAATACTAATATAGACAATAGGACTTCCACTGGTCTTCTGTCTCTAATAATTTAGAAATAATAGAAACTTTTGAAATACATCCCAATGATTCTAACCATAATGGAACAAGTCAAAAGAACAGAACAAGTTGAAAGAATAAAACAAGTTAAAAGAATGAAACAAGCTGAAAAAACAGAACAAGCCAAAAGAACAGAACAAGCTGAAAGAACAGAACAAGCTGAAAGAACGAAACAAGCAAAAAGAACAAATCAAAATAACAATCAGAACCTGGTTGAATAGAACAAAAAAACTAACAGAAAAAAGGTATGTATTTATGATTTAAATATTTATTAATTAAAGGTTTACTGAATATTAAATTCTATTCTCTCTAAATCGAAAATACTTGCTCAAGATTAACTGAACAAATAGATTAAAATGAACAATCAAAACCTAGTCAAACAGAACAAAATAAACAAACAGAAAAAAGATATATATTTATAATTTGTATATTTATTAATTAAAGGTTTATTGAAACATTAAATTCTATTCTGAATCTAATGTAGAGTCAACTTACAATAATTATTCTTCCTGGGCCTCTAAAAAAAGCTCTAACTCTAAAGATACTTCTCAACTTGTCAAGACAATACTCAGAACTACCTCAAAGCATCAAGGGTACCTTAATGCTAAAAGTAGTAAATATGAATATTGATGTAATGAAAAAAATAAGGAGGGTAATGATAGAGATAATAATGTTGAGATAGATTAGTTAAAATTTAATATAAAAGCTGCATTTTTTCTGTCATATTGCTATATATATAATGATATAATTAATAAATTGATATGTTTAATACTACTATTAACAAGCTTATATTTCATATAAATTGAGTAGAAATTTGAAATGTATATAAATGTAATCAAGTATAAATTAATTTCTTTAATAATATATAAATATCTTCGATATATATATTATTATAGATTATTAAGATATATTATAAAATTTCTGATTTTTGTATTATATATAGTAGACATTTTGGAACTATTAGCTAGTTCTGTAATAATATATAGATATCTTTCATATATATATTATAATAAATAGATATCTTCGATATATATATTATAATATATAGATATCTTCAATATATAAATATAAAATTTTTCAACATTGGTATCCTATATAACAATGTGGCATAAAATTTTGCAGATATTTTGGAAATATCACATAAATATTAGCTTATTATATATGTTACATATAGCTATAAGAAACTGATCAATATGAGCCAAGCCAATAGGCTGCAGATTAGAGACACGTAAAAATTTGAATATCAAATCACAGATCTTTATTTGGATATTAGCGAATATTTGAAAATTTTGGATTTTGGCCAGCATTACGAAATTAACTTTATAATTTAGGCCATATCACATGACTAATAATGACCCGTGTCCCTTTCTGTTGATTTGGTGCCTTGATCAGCCCATGGCTGATTATTTCACATGATCAAAAGGTAATTTTGAACTAATAAAAAGAGATATTATATTGTTAAAAACCCAAAAAATTTGGAATCTTTGGGTTAAGTGCAAAAATTTGGAAAAATTTGAAAAAATTTATTTCCAAATTTTTACATGTCCCTGCTGCAGATGGGTTTGTATTATTTCACTAACAATTACTTCACCAACATAACATTACATTGACAAATACTCATCGACAAGTTCATTTTATCGACAGTTTGTTTCACCGAAGTTCATTTTACTGACTAGTTTTTCAAAAAGCACCCTAAATTTAGTGCTAATTCCACCTAATTTTACTCTGACCCTAACGGAATTACTTTGTGGTGAAATGAGCTTTAGTAAAATAAACTGTCAGTAAAATGAACTTGTCGGTATATTGTCAGTGAAATGTTATGTCTATACATGTTGGCAAAATCCCAAATTACTATAGTTTGGAATTTGTCCGCACCCAAATCCCAAATACATCCCAAATTAATTTCTCAAAACTTTATTAATAATCTTTATTTAAACAAATAGTAGATATTCTTATTGTTATAAATAATATATTTGCAAAATTTTCAGACTATTTCTTTGATTTAATCTTTTACAAATAGCAATTGTTTTTTTTGAATTTGGGATTTGTCCGTGTTTTGCCAGCAAGTATAGTTATGTTAGTGAAGTTTGTCGATTAATTGAATGCCACCCGCTGCAGATACATGCCAAATATTGGCTAACATATGCCACATATCAGAAAGTTTCTGTAACATATTGATTCAATTTATGCGACCTATTATCTTCCTGATAGGGCACAGAAATTTTATAGTTGGACCTGTGTTACTTGAAATTTTATTAATTGATTATAACTTCTTGCACTAAGTAAACTTGTTCAGAACAAAAAACTACATCAAATTGGTATATTTTATCTTATTTTCTTGATATTTTATTTAATTTGATAATTTTTTAATCAAAAATTAAAATAAGCATCCTTGTCTCAAATTTTATAAAATGAAATTAAGTATTCCAAAATAATGTATTATTTTATGCTAAACAAGTTTACTTAGAGCAAAAATTAGAACCAATTAGTAAAATTTATAGAATAATAGTATTTTGTATAATTTTATTAATAAAATTATTAAAAATACTATTTTATTTGGTGTTTTACTAATTGATCATAACTTCTTGCAAATAAGCTTGTTCAGCATTAAAAAAAAATATCAAGTAGTGTATTTTATCTTGCTTTCCTTAAAATTTGAAAAAGGATGCTTGATTTTGAAAATTTTTTATCAAACATTCAAAATTAAGCATATTTGTCTCAAATTTCAAAATAAGGGAAATTACATATAAGGGCCTGAAATGAAAATAATTACATGTAAGGGCCCAAACAAAAAATAATTACATATAAGGGCCCAAAATTTGAAAAATATTACAATCAAGGGTCGATTGCGAGTTTTTTTTGACAGTTAAACAGATTACATGCCGCTCTGGTTATATCGACATTTGATTATAATGACATCATAATAAAACCTTTCTATACCGACAAATTTTTTCAAAATTTTAATATAAAATGTCGGTATATCAACATTTTGAATTTTTTTTTTACTAATTTTCAAACATTTATTTAAGAGTGACGTGTACGTTTTAATCAGTATTTTATTCATTCTCTTAGCATCTTGTGCAAAAATTATAACCGTCTTTGCCAATTTTTAGAAGATAATTTAACTTTCTCTACGAAATAAAATGAATTTTTGCTGTTCTAAATAACTTCGATTAACGTGTGGTGGTTTAGAACCAAATAAACATTATTTACAATACTGATAAATATCGTGCTTAGCCTAGTCGAACTGTAACTTAGCTAAAAGGAAGTTTTATTAAGCGAAAAGAGAGTATAGTGTAAATCGTATAAAGTAGCACATATATACGGCGATGAAACTCAAAGAATCACTATCGTTATAACCAAAATTATTTTGTACTTAATTGTAAAATTTGGGCCCTTATTTGCCATTTTTCGGGCTCTCATATCGGCTGATTTGATTTTTTGGGCTTTTTTCGATAAACTGTTACATGAAAATTTGCTCCTAAGTGACGTTGAAAAACTAACAAACGAAGCACTTATTACAACTAACAAAAGAGCTTCTTTGACGTCTAGACAAGTTAAAAAACTAATAAAACTCAATAAAAGAGCTATGCTAAGCTGTAGAAAGAAGTGCTTTTACCGTTTGTTGAAATATTCAGGTGTTTTAGGAGGGGAACGATGGGTTTATGATGGGTTGGCAACTTCAAGGATAAACTCGGAAGCAAATTTTAAAAAACTGACCTTTTTAACACATATTTGGCTTATAATTAAATATATAAGCACCATAATTTTCTACGTATTTAATTATAAACACAAGGTTAGTTAAAAAGGCCGTCCTTATGAAAATTCGTACTGTAATAAATTTTAAGTACGAAATTTCTTTGATAATCCTCAATCATGATTGGTTGATTTTGGGGCTGAAACAAATCGGCGATATGTTATATGTAATTTCCCTAAATTTATTCGTTAAACCATTAATGTTTGTACTTACGTATGCACTTATCTAATTTGTTACTCTAATTTGTTTGTTTAAGTTAACTATTTATATCACACGATGGTTACAATGTACATACGTACGTACATCGGTTGTTAGAAACATTATAAATCTAACCATGATTTATCTTTATAAACATAAAAGTTTTTTATTACATTTACTAAACAACCGTAAGGTTTATTTTTATTGTGCATATAACATGACTAGAGCTGTTAATGGCTTGAACGGCTTGGCTTTTAAAAGCCGTGGCTCCGGCTTGAGCCATGGCTATTGAAGTCACGGCTTAAGCCATGGCTCAAGCTATGGCTCAAGCCATGGCTCAAACCATGGCTCCAGTAGTTATTAATCTACGTCAGTATTACAGCTGTTCTCGTAAATTCTGGGACAACTGATAAAAATTTGGCCGAATTAATTCGGCAGAATTCGTTAAGTTATTGAAATACTCAAAAATGGATCTTGCCAAAGAATAAGAATCGAAATTTAGTTTAGTTTTTAAAAACGAATTTTTCGTCTTCGACAAGAAACGAAAAATAATTGAAATGAATAAATGCCTTCATTTGAACGAAAATGGCTCGCCAAAGAATAGGATCGAAATTTAGTTTAAATTTTTAAAACCAAATTGTTCTTCTTCGACAAGAAACGAAAAATAATTAGGAATGAATATATACAATTTTTTAAAAACTAATTTTCGTTGAAGAATTATAGAAATAAATAAAGGCTTCGTTTGAACGAACATGGATCTTGTCAAAGAATAGGAATTGAAATTTTACACAATTTTTTAAAAACAAAATTTCGTCGAAGAATAAATAGAAATAAATAAAGGCTACGTTTGAACGAACATGGATCTTGTCAAAGAATAGAAATTGAAATTTTACACAATTTTTTAAAAACAAAATTTTGTCGAAAAATAATTAAAAATGAATAAAGGCTTCTCTTGAATGAAGATGGATCTTGCCAAAGAAAAGGAATTGAAATTTTTTAAAACTAAAATTTCGTCAAAAAATAATTAGAAATGAATAAAGGCTTCGTTTGAACGAAAATGGATTTTGCCAAAGAATAGGAATCGAAATTTTTAAAAATGAATTTTCGTCGAAAAATAAATAGAAATGAATAAAGGCTTCGTTTGAGCGAAAATGGATCGTGCCAAAGAATAGGAATTAAAAGTTTACGACTTACATGTCGATATTTAGTCTTATTGCTGTATTGTAATATATCTTAGTCACCTGATCTTATTATTCCCGAAATCAATAACTTATCGACTTCGGCCGAATTAATTTCACCCAAATTTTTATCAGAAGTCCCAGAATTTGAGAACAGCTGCAGTTAATGTGTATAATCATGTGAAATTCGATCGGCACGTAATAGTAATTAATGAGCTGCGGCTTAAGCTGAGCCACAGCTAAGCTGCGGCTCTAAGTTATATCTCAAGCCGCAAATTAAGCTGCAACTCTAAGATGCAGCTCAATACTACAGCTCCTCGGCTTGGGCCGGCTTGGCTCTATTATGCAGCTGAAGCCGGCTTCAAATGAGCTCTAAACATGACAAATCCTTCAAACGAAATTAATGGGCTTACATGGCTTGAAAATGCTATTTCCGAGAAGCTTATTAATTATTATGACCATAATGAATTCGTATTATTGATAAAATTAGTGATAATGCAATGTACAAATCTGAATGGACTATTTGTGGAATGATAGTTGTTCTTAAAAGTAGAACCCGCAATAGTCACATTCGCATTAGTCACAATCTCGCTATAGTCACCTCAATTCTTCTATTTAACTATATACACTATATATAAATTCTTGCTCGCTTTAGTCACAATTTCACAATAGGCGCATAGAATGTCTGATTTTGGCATGTGACTATTGCGGGGTTATACTGTAAAATTTGACCCGGAAATAACAGACACACGTTCATTTGCAAGAGAGGTATGGAATACGATTAATTGGTATAAGAAGCCTATTTACTCCTAAATATAAAATTTTATTATATTAACTCAAACTATCATATACACATCTAAAGCTTCAACTTTTACAAAGAGTGAGCTTTCATCCCAGAATAAATCATTTTTATGGCGTAACTAAAGGTTGGTAATTCATTTAACGTATAGTTAATAAGAAAATAGAATATTAAAACAAATCCGTTCTCATAGATTCTTTCGGAGGGTATGAGATGGTTCTGCAGTTTTCCAATGGTGGTGATTTGCGTGAATATTTGAGTATAAATTTTTCAATATTAGAATGGGAAGATAAATTTCGTATCGCAGGAGAAATTGCAGAGGGCCTCGTATTCTTACACCATAATAATATACTTCACAGAGATTTGTAAGTGTATCTTAACTTAAACATTTTAAATACTTTATTATATTCAAAAATTTTATTAATTCATAGCACCCAAGAAATATACTAGTTCATGAAAATAGAACAATGATCTCAGATTTTGGTTTATCTAAATTAATAACTTCTGATTTTTCAAGCTCAAACTCCATAGTTGATGGAATGCCAGCATTTATGGATACTCAATGCTTAGTTATGGAGTTATTCTCTGGGAAATTTCAAGTGGCCATAAGCCTTTTCAATCATTAAAAGAATACAAATTGCCATTAAAATACATAATGGCGAAAGAGAGAAACCTATTGAGGGTACACCACCTGAATATGTTGACCTTTATACAAAATGATCCAGACAAGCGTCCACAAATAGATGAAATTCATGATTTTTTTTTTAAAGCGAAAAAATAATTGTGCAAGCGTAGAACACTTTTTAGGAGGATTATTTGAAGAAGCCATTTCAGAAGGAAATATTAAATTCTATAATTATGACCAATTTAGTGATTTTACAATGATTGAAGAAGAAGAATTTAATTCGGAATGGAAATCACAAAAATTAACGGTTGCTCTTAAATGGCTTAAAATTGACAATAAATATCTAGACAAAACGTTACTTAAGGAGGTATAATTTGTTTATTTTATTATATTATTTTACGTTTATTTTAAGCGTTAATTAGAAATTTAATCATATTTTATAGCTTCAATTTTTACAAAACATTGAAGATCATCCAAATATTATTCAATTTTACGGGTTAACAAAAGGTATCGTTATGTACTTTCACTGAATAAAAAAATTATTTTTCATTAAATAAACATAGATTCTTACAGCCAAAATTACATTATGATATTGCAATTTGCTGATGGAGGAAATTTGTATGATTATTTGATAAAGAATTCTGAATTGCAATGGACTAAAAAATTTCGTATTGCTATAGAAATAGCAGAAGGGCTTAAATACTTACATGAAAATGATTTTGCACATCTTAACCTAGTAAGAATAGTTAGCCTTGTGGATTGTGTGTGCATATTTTAATTAACTATTAATTGTCCGGAGCGTAGCGGAGGACTTTATATGTTTACGTAAGGTGATACAAAAGTTACATTTTTGATATATCAATAATAGTAATATCAAAAATGTAACACCTGTATTTGGTGTCTGTCCGCATGTGTATAATAGTTACCTTTTTTGATACATCATATTGATTTGATTTGTGTCGCATCAGAAAATGAAATTATATCTTAGTTGTTATTGCGCTTCGGATTAGTGTTACGGGTCGACCCCGGCCCAACGACCGAGTCGATGGGCGGGTCGACCCTCAGCCCGCACCTTTGTAGGCCGGGCCGGTTGATAAGAGAAGAGTTAGAATCGATTATCTTCTAAAGTATATTTCAGGCCAGGAATTAAATAAAAATCGGCTAGTCGGTTATAATTATGTAAGAGAATTGGCTGATTTAGGTGATAAACTGCAAATAGCGAATATAATCTAAGTATAAGAATGTTCGGATACTTAGAAAATCAATCAACATGAAATACTAACATGCTGGAATTTTTCTCAAGGACAAAAGGAATTAAAATTAAATCATTTAATACACTAGAATTCGATAAAAAACTACCTGATGGCTTCTTACACGTTTAATGTAGATAAATGTTGACTGATTCTGATCAGAAAAAATTACACTAGCAAAAGGTCGGCCCGGTCGACCGGCCCGAGTTTTTTTTGGATCGGCCTCAGCCCGCGATTTTTTCATCGACCCGTATCACTACTTCGGACACACAATGCTGTGCATTAACCTAGTTAATAATTTATTACTCATTTAGCATCCTAAGAACATCTGGGTCTGCGGCGAAAAAATGTTGATTGCAAATTCTGGTATGCCTGAAAATGTAAACTCAACCTCAAGGATTCTTGGAATTCAACCATATTGCGAACCATAATGTCTTAAGGATCCTAAGTATCAACGTAATATGAAGTCAGACATATATATATAGCTTGGGAGTCATTCTTTGGGTAATCTCTAGTGTACGACCTCCATTCCAATCTTTTGAAAATAGATATGAAATCACTATTCATGTTTTAATGGCGGCAGAGAAGAGACTGTAGAAGGTACTCCACTTCAATATGAACAACTTTATAAATTATGTTGGGATGACGACCCTGAAAAACGTCTTGTCATATCATCTGTTCTTTTTATTTTACATCAACTCAATGATGAAGTAAAAGGGTGGCTTGAAAACACTATTTTAAAGCAACACATTAAATTTTATGATTATAATGAATTAATAGCATTGAAAAGATTAGTGAAGGCGTATTTAGTCAAATCTATAAATCTGAATGGAAAAATCACAAATCGATAGTTGCTCTAAAGAATCTTAAAACGGATAAAAAATTGGAGGATAAAAGGCTTATACAGGAGCTCATTAATGAGGTATTGCTATATATATAAGTTTTCATGTTTCAAACTTTTCGAACTTATGTTATAATGGTTTTTTTTTCAAAGATCCAACTTTTACATGACATATGCAAACATCCAAATATTATTAAATTCTATGGAATTACCAAAGGTTTGTATTTAACATTGACAATAAATGAGAATATTTCAAGTATAATAAATCATTTATACAATTACTAGATCCTTTTGATAATTGTTATAAACAATTTTGCAATATGTTGATGGCGGAAACCTAAGCGAATATTTAGTAAAGAATTTTCCAAGACTGCAATGGACAGACAAACTATTTATGGCCAAAGAAATTGCAGAAGGACTTAAGTTTTTACATGATAATAATGTTGCTCATAAAAGACTTGTATGAATTTTTGATTAATGTTTTGAATGTGTTTTTTAAGTAAATAACCAACTCAAAATACATATAATATAGAATCCCGAAAGAATTTTGGTCCATGAGGGAAAAATGATAATTGCAGGTTTTGATTTATCGGATCAGATGATTGAAGAATCTCAAGATTCAAATTCAATCATTCGTGGGATGCCAGTAGCATACATTGAACCTCAGTGTTTTTCAAATCCTGAATACAACCGTTCCTTAAAATCCGATATCTATAGTTATGGTGTAACACTATGGAAAATTTCAAGTGGAAGAAAACCATTCCAATCATTTAGGTCTAGGGAAGCACTTGCTATTCATATATTTCATGGATATAGAGTAGAACCAATAGAAGATACATCACAGCAATATTTTGAACTTTATAAATGTTGTTGGGATAGTGATCCTACTAAACGCCCAGATATGAAATCAATTCTTGACACTTTGAATAAAATTATTTTGGAACCAAAAAATCTTCGCAGTGTCATAGAAAATCCTTCAAAAAAACTTGAAAGAGAAATTTCAGAATACAATATTATTTGCCATGATTATAGTGAATTCTGTAATAAAGAAATTATTGCTGAAGGAGGATTTAGCCAAGTATACAAATCAGAGTGGAAAGATCGTAGATTAACAATTGCTCTTAAATGCCTTAAGGTTGATATGAACATGGATATAACAATCGTTGAAAAACTTGTTAAGGAGATATTATTAAAATAAATTTTATTTTTAAAATACTTTTAATTATAGAGTAAATCTATTTGTCACCGGCGGTGACAATCCCGTGCCAACCGTGCCAATAAGAATCAAGATCAGTGTAACGTTACACCTGATCGTGTAACACGAAAACGAAGCGAAAAAACGCCGTTTTCAAAAAATATCGCGATAGCTGGAAATTTTGACTATGAAACCACCCTTTATTCTAGCAAAAAAAAAAAATTCCTCGTGAAATTTTACTATAGTTACTTCTAATCCTAACCCTAACCCGAACCCTATCCCTATCCCTAACGAAAATAGATTTACACGTTTTATGTTTGTTTTGATCGTACGTTACACAGGGGCGTGTAACCACCGGTGACAAGCACATTTTTTCTTAATTATATATTTATAATTTTTAATAAAAATTTTGTTCCTTTCTAAAAATTACCGTATTAATAATATACTTGTATTTATACAAAAGCTACAACTTATGCAAACAATTTGACAAACATAATTGAATTTTATGGAGTTACTAAAGGTTGATATTTTATTTTCAGAGAATTCTTAAAAATTTGATTTATAATATTAATTTAACTTTCTTTCAAACAGATAATTTTGGTCAATTTAACATGATTTTACAATTCGCTGAAAATGGGAATTTGCGAGAATATTTAATAGCCAAGTTTTCGATATTAAATTGGGAGGATAAGCTGCGCATTGCTAAAAAGATTGCACAGGGACTTGCCTTCTTACATAAAAATAATATTGTTCATCGTGACTTAGTAAGAAAATTATATGCTAATTAATAATTTACATTACTTAAGCTATTATTCATTCACAATATTCATTCATATTTTATGTTTTTAGCATTCAAAAAATATTCTAGTTCATCAAGGCAAAATGATGATTGCAGATTTTGGGTTATCAAAAGTCATAACTAATAATAATTCATTTTCAAATTCTATTGTCCATGGGATGCCTGCATACGAAAAACCTAACTGGTATAAAGATCAAAAATATAAACGCAATAAAATGTCTAATATATATAGTTTGGGAGTAATTCTTGGGAAATTTCTAGTGGCAAAAGACCATTTCAATCGTTAGAAGCGTTAGAAATTCCTATTCGAATAATAAACGGAGAGAGAGAAACTCCTGTAGAAGATACACCACACCAGTACGTCGAACTTTATACACGATGTTGGGACGATTCTCCAACAAAACGTCCAGATATAAATTCCATTATTGAATATTTAAATAGTCTAGATGTTGTTCAAGTTAGAAATAACTTCAAATTTGCCAGAGTTTTTATGCCTTATAGATATAAGTCTATATTTATTTATACTATAGTATTTCTATATTTATTTTTCCAATTATATGCTTTTTTGTATCTCCCATAATACATTTTATTCCAGATATTTACAATAGACGCTTCCAAAATAAAAAAATTGATCAATATATCCAGATATTGGTTTAGCCAGAAACATTACTTATATTTTAAAAAATAAATACAGTCGTCCTTCCATGTAGTCACCCATACAATTACATCATAAATAACCACATTTACGTTTAGGCCAAACCATGATTTAATTATAAAAAAAAAGCTTTCATATAAGCACAACTCCTTTACTAGCACATTTTTAAAAATTTTTACTATATGCCCAACTGTGTGATTATATGAGATAATGACTGTATAAAATCAAAATTAACATAGGATTAATGTAAATTAATAAAATATTAGCTAAATAGAAAATTAAAATAATTATACCAATTAAAAAATAAAAAGGAGCCATTTGTGTTTTTTACTTAAACAAAAAAATAAAAAAAGTAAAACGCAATTTTATCATGTAAAAAAACTTAAGCTATTTTTTAATACTGTGCTCGACTAATAAATGCTGAATTGTTTATGATTTATTCCATACCGATAATTAAAACACATTTTTTAAAATTATGAAAGCGTCTCAGAGTAATACTTTATATATTGAAATAAACTGTTGCAGCTGACCCTGAAAACGTCTGATGCTGAAATTTCGACCTATTTTGATACAAATTTTTTAAAAATTTTTTGGGGTAATTTTGTTCGCTTTTTTTAGGGTTGGGTTAGGATTTAGGGTTAGAATTGATTATTAAAGAGTATATTTAGATTTTAGCAGAGCATATATTTTCATATTGCGACCCCAAATTTCAGCATTAGCTGCGACAATAACTACGGTATTTACTAAATCTACACATAAGTTGTTATCCTCTCTATAGAAATCATCTTTAAATTCAAGCGATCTACTCAATGTAATCCTTTGGGGTCCATATCAAAAATAATAAATTTTTTTTAAAAGATGAATGTATTTTAATACATTTTTTTGCACTTTACCATGCTACTAAAAACTTGATTTAATTTCCTCGTATTTTAACATATTACTAAAAATATTTTAATTTATTTTACTCTTTAACATATTATTAAAAATTAAATTATCTCGTTAGCATAAGATTAAAAATTATTATTTCTACTTTGGCATACTAAGTTATATACTAAATTTATACTATTAAGCATTAATTTATTTCGCATTCTAACAGATTAATATTATCAGCTCATTTGCCTCTATGATTAATCAGTTTTTATGATGGTCAAATAAATAAATATACGGGCCAAATCAAGCTGTTACATTCTATTGAATATATATATATGTGACATTGATATAATATAAATGATCGATTTAATGCAAATTAAATTTGTACAGTTGCTATATCACTTGAGCAATCACCTGATTGTTGTCCGGTTGTACAATTTTTGAGCATGGATATGGCCGAAGAAAATAGCATGTTTATATTGAATCCTTGGCCAAAAAACGCATGTTACAATTTTTACAATCTTTTACAATCACATAATAGGAAAATTTAGTTTCGCGCATAATTATTTATAATAATTGATACAAATTAATATGTGGAATTTTTGGTTTCGGAAATTAAATTTTGTAAATCAACTTCTTATGTTAACACCTAGCCATTTTCATGCATGTTATTGGGTCAATTCTAATACATGATACACAAACTTCCTTCACCTCCTATCGGAGGTGAACAAAATTTGTGTATCACGTTTAGAAATGACCCAATAAGATGCAGAAAATGGCTAGGTGCTTACGTCAGAAATGTACAATAATGTAGTTATTGGGTCATGTTGTTAACGATAATCGCTGATTTCTTCACAGCAGACACCGCGTTATGACGTGCCCTTTGGTCACGTCATAAGCACAGTGTCCTAGTGAATAATCAGTTATCATCAACAACATGACCAATAACTATAATTATCGTGCAAACTCATATGATCATGAAAAAATTTCTTATTGTTATTTTTTGTATGTTATTACGTAACCACAACAATCCCAAATTAAAACTCAGTTAGCCAATCACAACTTTTAAATCATGATCATAATTGCACGCTAACATCGATATTGGATCATGCGATGATAAATATCACAAAATTTGTTCTGTCGGAACAAATGATTGGTCGAAACGTGCCGCTACGCGGCACGTGTCAGCCAATCATTTGCTCCGACAAAACAAATTTCATGATATTAATCGTTGCATGACCAATATCTTATAAATAATAGTGCTGAATTTTTAAAATTTATACAATGAATTAATAGCGTTTAAATTTCAAAGAGAATGTGAATAAATTAATAAATAAATAAAAAGAAAAAAAAGATAAAATTATATACGCATAAATTAAATTTTATTAGAAATTAGTTTAAAATATATATATAAGTGCTGAAATTTAAAAGATTTAAAAAATATTAGTATGTCCAGTTGAGAGCATTGTGATTATTAAAATGATTATAAAATTTATATAAAAACTGATAAAACCCATAAAGTAAACTATATAAAAAACTAAGTAATTGATTAGCAAATCATAAGGATATCACTTTTAATCTCAATAGTCACACCAAATCTTGCTATGATTGATTTAAAATTTTTTATTCATAATAAAAACTGCGGAAATTGGAAATTTTGGCCCATACGAATTAATTAAAAAATTATTAAAGTTTTAGTACAAACAATGATTTCGTGATGTGACTAGATGTTCTCAAGAAAATCTTATGCAAATAAATCCCAGACAATTTAATTTAAAAACCGCTACGCATGTCTGCCCTTTAAAACACAAGCTGGACAGTACTCTAATCGATCCTTCATACAATATTTAATAAACTGCATCACAAAAGAACCTAGATTTAACTAGTGATTGGAAAATGCGCATTTGCATTTTATAACATGCGCATGAATGCGCATTAATGCGTACGTTATGTAAAATGCGAATGATATCGCGTGATACTGTATAATTTTTGGAATTTATATTTTCCCTTCGGAAAATATCAGGTGCGTGCTCAAATGTTTACCCGATCTTGCTCTTCTTTTATGTCCATTCATTTTCTTTTCGGAATTTTTTGAGACTTTTGCATCCATATCCTTAATTCTGCTCAACAACACGCTCCCTGGCCTAAATTATATATACTTTAATTTTCCTATATAAAATTTAGATGGGATAAAATGCGCATGATTCATGCGCACGCATGAAACCCATTTCTAGATTTAACTTCTCTGGCAAAAGATGAAAAGGATTCAAGCGAACCTCAAATATATCAATTTAGACCCATCCGCATTGGAGTAATATGAACCATGAGGTAAAAGGGATAAATTCATACGGCAAAGGGCATACACTATCAAAAATTGATATCAAAAATCGCATACCAGATATTATCAGTGCATCTAATAGGCTAAGCATTACAAAGCATGGGTTGCGATGGGAGGTATATTTTGACAAAGTACTAGCTTTCGGCAACGAGTGTCGGGCAGTTTTTGTAGAGTAGATGTTATAAATCCTCGTAAATTTTTTTATCATAGATGAATAAAAATAAAAATTAGTTTTGAATAAAAATAGCTGCTAGTCAAAATTTTTATAAACTTAAGAAATTAACTTTCTTTTTTGAGTTTTATTACACCATGTTACACAAAACTATTAGAATAGCCAATCAAAAATTTAAGATCAGGTGTAACATAAACTTCGTTTGTTTTGTTATTTTTTTTTAAAAAAGCATTCATATCTCAAAATTTTGCTTATGAAACCACCATTGGGGCTCTAATAAAAAAAATTCCTTGCTAAATTTTGTATATACTAAGGCCGCGATAAAATCCCAGGCCTCACCCTAACCCTAAAGTAATTAAAATTTATTTTTGTTTTATAAAATTTATTTTTTGTTTTTTACACGGATTTGCAAATCTAATTTACCTATGGTGGTAAAACACCATAAGTGCGTTTTATAATAATTGTTTTTTTTTTAATCCAACCAATTAAATTTTAATTGGATCATTACAATTAGCAACATTGACACAAGGTTTGGGACTGTACATCGTGTCACTACGTACTGTACGTATGTAATACAATAATCGATAAATATATATATATCTAACGTAGGAGTGCACTCACGTAATGATTTAAGATTATCGTGCAAAAGTTTGCTTTTCTCTGCCAAGCATTAATATATATCCCAAGATTCAGTGCAGATATACAATTAGGCCTCATTTAAGATACAAAAAAACAAGTATAATAATATCAGACTGGTTTAAAGTTATTTAAAGTTGCCGTCTAACATAGCATGTCGAGCTGGTTTAAAGATGCGGTCAAAAACAAGCATATTAAATCATTCGAGTATGAAGCTTTTGAGAATAAGAAACTGATCGGTAACGGAGGATTTGGCAAAGTATACAGTGCTTATTCTAAAGACATTGATCAAACTATTGCTTTAAAGAGGTTACATCATAGCATTATCCATGATGACGAAAATTCATTTCATTAATTTGTTAGAGAAGTAGAATCAATTTTAGATGTTTCTTGCTTGCTAGTTATTTCATAAATATTTTATGCTAAATATAACTAAACATTTACATAGATTAAAATTATTACTGAAGTCGATCATAAAATTAATATAATACGATTCTTTGGAATTGTTAAAGGTATGTGTTTTATATAATATAGCAATTTGCATTATTATATTTAATCGATGAAATTCAAATCTCAGGTCCAAAAGAAAAATATTATATGGTTCTTCAATATGCAAATAGTGGCAATCTTCGAGGCTATTTGCAAAGTCATTTTTCAAAATTAGATTGGCCGACTAAAATTAAAATGGCAAAGGAAATTTCAAGCGGGATTAAATGTTTGCATAATGCAAATATTGTTCATCGTGACCTTGTAAGTTGCTTTTACTTTCTCTAGCGATAAACAATTTCAGGAAATAAGTCCTACAGAAGAATGCTAAATTTTAATTAGCTCAGAGCTGATGCTTAATAACTCAAATTAAACCAAATTGTCAGAATTATATTAATGTGAGCTAGTTGTCCTGAAATTATTAAAAATTTCAAAATTTTCTACGAGTTCCTACTACTTTAACTTTGTCTTTTATTGTTTACATAATATAATGATTCATTAAATTATTATAAATGTTAATTATTTGTTTAGCATGATAAGAATATATTAGTGGATAATGGCAGAATGATGATCGCAGATTTTGGTTTATCAAAATCATTAGAAAATCCCTCAAAATCAATTAGTGGTGGAGTGTGGACTTTTACCGACCCAAACTATCTAGCAAATCAATACATGTTTAAACGAGGAAAACCTTCTGATATCTATAGTCTTGGTCTACTTTTTTGGGAATTGTCGAGTGGCTTTCCTCCCTTTAAAAATGTATCGGACGTAGCAGAAATAATATTAGATCTTATTTCCGGCAAGAGAGAAACTCCAATTAATGGAACCCCAATTGAGTTTATGAACCTTTATTGCGATGCTTGGAATGGAGATCCAAGTTCTCGTCCTAACATAGATGAAATTTACCATAAATTAAATTCCATTCAAATTGATTCAGTTTATCATAGTGCACTTGAAAAAGCTATTTTAGATCAAGGCATTAATTGTTATAGCTTTAATGAATTCAGTGATTTGAAGAAAATTTCTATTGAGGAATCTGACACAGTATATAAATCTATATGGAAGACGTGTAGCAAAACAGTTGCTCTTAAATGTCTTAAGGTTAATGATAGTGATTTGAGTGGTATGATGATTCAGGAATTTATTAATAAGGTATTATTAATCTTTTAAAAAAAAGATTTATTAACTAAGTTTATTTATTGCATTAATCTTACAATTTGAATTATGTCCAAAGCTTCAACTTTTACAAGAAGCTTCTCACCCAAATATTATTAGGTTTTATGGAGTAACTAAAGGTAGCTTGTTTAATACTTCAGTTATCTCTAAATAATGAAAAATAAGCATCTTAAATATTTTACTAATAAATAGATTCCGAAGGATACTATAACATGATTTTACATTTTACTGAAGAAGGAAATTTTCGTGAATATTTAGAACACAAATTTTCAAATTTGAAATGGACTAAAAAATTACATATTGCTAAAGATATCGCAGAGGGGCTTAAGTTCTTGCACAGTAACAACCTAGCTCATTGTGATCTAGTAAAACATTTTACATCCTTATCATGTTTATGTAGACGATTTTTTAAAACTAACTTTGTTTTAATTCACAGTATCCAAAAAATATCTTAATCCATGAAGGAAAAATGATGATTGCAGGTTTTGGTATTGGTATGTCTGAAGATGCATCACTTTCACGTTCGATTGCTATGAAAATGCAAGCATACATCGAACCTCAATGTTTTAGTGAGCCTTCATATAAACGTGATATGAAATCTGATATCTATAGTCTTGGTGTTATTCTTTGGGAAATCTCTAGTGGTAAACCGCCATTCCAACAATTTGAGTCAGAATATTCTATTTTTACCCGCATATTTCAAGGAGAAAGAGAAGCACCAGTTGAAGGCACACCATTACAATATAAGGATCTTTATATGCAATGCTGGGATTATAACCCTGCAAAGCGTCCTGATATTAATTCAATTCTTGACATTTTGGATAAACTATTAAGGCATAAAGATCCAATCATAACTGAGACTAGAACAGATTCCTCAACTTATATTCAATGGATTGAAGACGCTATTTCAAACCAACTTATAAATTATTTTGATTATAGTGAATTCAGTGACCATGAAATAATTGGTGATGGTATATTTAACACTGTTGTAAAATCTGAAATGGAAAAGTTGTAGGTTAACCGTCGCTCTTAAGTGCTTAAAATTTGACACTAAAAAAGAAATGGAAATGGAACTATTTGTAAAAGAGGTATGATAAAATAGTTAATTATTGTTATAAGACAATGCTTTAGAATATTAATTCTAAATTGTTAAACGATTACATGCATTATTGAAGCTTCAACTTTTGCAAAGAATAAGCTTTCGTCCTAATGTAAATCACTTTTATGGTGTAACTAAAGGTTGCCATTCTAAACTTACATATAATTAAAGTGAACTTTAAAATGAGCATATTCTCACGTATTTAAATGTTTATTTTTATAAATAGAGTCCGATGAGAATTATAAAATGATTATACAATTTGCCAATGACGGAAATTTGCGAGATTATTTGGCTAGAAACTTTTCAACATTACGATGGGAAGATAAGTTTCGTATTGCAAGAGAAATAGCACAAGGGCTTGCATATTTACATGTAAACGAAATTGTTCATAAAAACCTTGTAAGTGTGTTTCATAATTTAACTTTAAACATTAAAATTAATTTAATTATTTTTTAAAATTTATTGATTATATTTTCTAGCACCCAAAAAACATCTTAGTTCATGAAAATAAGATGATGGTCGCAGATTTTGGTTTATCAAAAGAATTAACAGTCGATATGACAAATTCGACTTCAAATACAGATGGAATGCCAGCTTTTATTGACCCTCAATGTTTTAAAAAACTTGATTATAAATGTACTACAAAGTCAGATATTTATAGCTTTGGAGTTATTCTTTGGGAAATTTCAAGTGGTCATAAACCTTTTCCGAAATTAAGAAGAATACAAATTGCGATTCAAATATTTAATGATGTAAGGGAAAAAGCTGTTGAAGGTACACCACTTCAATATGAAAAACTTTATAAGGAATGTTGGGATGTTGACCCAGACAAACGTCCAGAAATAAATGATGTTGTCAATTTATTGAGTCAACTTAAAATGCCTCAACCAACAAAGTTTTGTGATGATATGAAAGAATCTTTAAGAAAATCGCTTAAAAAAGCTGCTTCAGATCACATTATTAATTTTTATGATTATAGTGAATTTAGTAATTTTACAAAAATTGCTGAAGGATACTTCAGTTTAGTGCATAAGTGTGAATGGAAAGAACATGGATTAACCATTGCTCTCAAATATCTTAAGGTTAAAGATACAAATTTGAACAAAAATACTGTTAGAGGGTTTATTGAAATGGTATGTTAAATATAAGTATGGCATCACTACCCTAAAAAATTTCGTTTATGATGTGATCATATCAAAAAAAAAATTTTTTTTTGCTATTAATTTGGGTTAGGTTCTACAATAGGTTATGGCTTGATTTAGATAATTATAGTTATAGTAAAATTTCATGGGGAAAACTTTTCTTAATACGCAGAAGACGCTTTCATAAGGAAAATTTTAATCTATATGTCATTTAGATTCCTATGCGCGTCCTTTTCGTTACACGAGATCTTGATCACATCAAACGAATTTTTTTAGGGTGGTGATGCTAGACATATGTTATGTATTTATCGACTATTTGTTTATTTACAAATCTTAATTAGACTAAAATATTATTTAAAGATTCACCTTTTACAAAATTATAACCATCCAAATATCGTTAAATTTTACGGAATAACTAAAGGTATTTTTCCTGTTTCTAAATAAAATAGTGTACTTGAATCTAACTACTTATTTAATAAATAGATCCTTCTAGTGATATTTATAGTATGATTTTACATTTGCAAATAAAGGAAATTTACGTGATTATTTAGTAAAAGAATTTTCCAAATTAGACTGGGCCAAAAAATTGTGTATGGCTAAAGAAATTGCAGAAGGACTCCGCTATCTACACGAAAATGGTATTACGCATCGTGATTTAGTAAGAATTATATTTATAAATGTATCGTATGTTGACAATTCACAAATAATCAAGCTTCTATACTTTTAGAATCCGAAAAAAATTCTGGTTTGCGAAGAAAAAATGGTGATTGCAGGCTTTGGTATACCTGAACAGGATATTGATGCATCATTATCAACTTCAATTACTCGGGGAATGCCGGCATACACTGATCCACAATGTCTTAAGGAATGCATTCATAAACCTGATAAGAAATCAGATATATATAATCTTGGCGTTGTTCTTTGGGAGATCTCTAGTGGTCAACCGCCATTTAGATCATTTGAAAATGGATTTATAATTACCATTCACGTGTTTAAAGGAGGGAGAGAGAAACCTGTCGAAGGTACTCCGCCCCAATACGAACAAATTTATAAACAGTGTTGGGATGAAGAGCCTATAAAACGTCCAGATATTGCATTGGTTCTTGAAACTTTACAACAAATTTCAGTACCAGTTAAGGGTATTCTTAAGCGCCTAAATCAATTGATCGGAAATAAAATTTTAAATAATTGGTCAAAATAACTGATCAAGTGAATTGCCGCTTCACTGAAAAAGTCTGGAGGCACAGACCATCTTTTTTTTCATCGAGTTAACGTTGATTCATCAGCAAGTACATTTTTTATAAAATCTACATAGATCTAAAACTTTACATAAATATTATATAGAATACTATATAAAAATTATATATATTAATTTTTATATATTATTTAATATAGAATTTATATAAAATTTATTTAAATTTATATAAAAAAATTTTATAAAAAAACTTATGTAAATGTTATATATTTATAAATTTTATGTATGATAATTAAGTAACTTTTATATGCTATAAAACCTAGATAGATTTTTTACATAAATTTTATATATTATTAATTTTTATATATTATAATTATATAACTTTTATGTATCGTAAAATTTAGATAAAAATTTTATATAAATATTATATATTAATAAAATTACATATATAATTATGTGATATTTATATATTATAAAATTTAAATAAATTTTTACATAAATTTTAAAAAAAGAAATAGTCAATATCTCAAAATTTTACTAGGGTGACCCTGTTGCAATTTTAATTAAAAATGCTCCTCTCGTATTTTACCCCTAACGCCAACTCTAATTCTACCCCAACTTTAATTATAACTTTATTTTTATTCTAACAATTTACTTATTTGGCTATTTAACACATTTTTATATTTAAATTTTCGTTACATAACTGTTAAATAAATATTATTTAAAATTATATTTATATATAAATTTATGCTATACAAGTCCATTGGGTTTATAGATCTATGTATAATTTTTAAATATAATTTATGTAAAATTTCTACATAGCTATATGTAAAAACAACTTCCTGATGTTGGCTAAAACTACTTATTGATAGAGTAAAAAAAAAAGAGGTTATTCAAGCGCTTTGTTTTATTTCGTGGACCTTCAACGAAATTATAACCGGCAAAAAATTATTACGTTGTTTTTTATCTTATCGCGAATAAAAAATCCAAAGAATTCAAAGGCATAACATGCCAATATTTATTATCTTCTTTTATGTCAAAGGTGATAATTTTTTATTTTGTTTTTTTACTAATAGATTTTTTGTATTCAAATACTTTATTATTATTTGCGTTGTTGTTGCTCGAATCTAAAGCCGTAAAAAGCTACGAATATTGTTTCTGCAACAACATATAAATATTTGTGAAGTCCATAAAGGAGAAGATGAAGCACTTAGTGTTGATTTATTTATTGAAATGATTTAAGTAACAGGTGTCACGGGAAATTTTGTCAGGTGTCAAAACTTCATCGATCTGACGCCACATGAATTATGACATTGTCCCTAAACGATTACTGATCGTACGTTACCCGGCTCCGATTACTACATTCGGTTCCGATTACTACATCTTTCTGCGAATCATTACCTCATTCTTTTACCTTTTGCCTCATTTTCTTCTCATTACTACATTCAATGAAAGTTTAATATTAATTACCTCATAATTTGTAAAACTCGCTCTTGGATCGTGTTTCCTGGTCATCGTGGGAATTATTATAAAGGTAACAAAGAGAACGTATTAAAGGGTAGTTTCCGCTGGAAGAAAGAGGCAATTAATATCTATGTAACATACAAAAAATTAAATAAAGCGTAACACTTACAAAAACTATTTTGATAAATAAATAATTAAACACTGTCCTTATTCACATATTATCGCATATACATATTACCATAGTAAGTGATCCCCTTAACAATCTTAATACGATTTATAGAAATCCAAAATAATAAAATCAACCTGCATAGACCTCTCGTATCTAATAAATTAAAAAGTTTCTGTTGATACGGAGTGATTAAATACTAGTCTCTGAGTTCCTGCATCTTAAAAGTAAACAACGCGCTCCCTAGACTCATATTGCTCATGGTTAGAGCTAAAAATGGCAATAAAAAATAAGAGTCTCCCCAAACTGTGACATTTTAGTGCCGATTGAGTGGATTGAACAAATAGATCCTGCACACCTTATGAAGATTTATTTACTTGATAAATTGAAATTTTCATAAAAAAAAAAAACCCCCAAAATACAACCAGAAAATTAAAGTTAAATGTGGAGGAACGTCCTTAATGAAGTACAACCAGGACATGATAACAACAATGATATCACTGTTGATAACGAAAACCTGCCTAAATATGCTGACCTCCCTCAAGATAAGAATATTTTTGAACACAGTAATCAACCTAATGAACTTGATTAGCAGAATGGCCTATAGATCTGACAAAATTTTCTGCTTCCATGTTATGCAAATCGAAAAATTAATTTTGCGTGGCCTTATATATGAACATGAGCTTATTAATTTATAGTAATTAAAAAAAAAAAAAAAAATACGATCAGCCAACTTAAATCTGATCTACTGACTTAAATTTTGGAACATCGTGTTGGCAAAACAAAAAAATTAACTTTGCGTGGCCAGGCCACGCAAAGTTAATTTTTCGTTTTGCAAAATCTGCCGACCCAATTTTTCCAAAAAAAAAATTTTTTTTTTTTTAAATTCCTATTGTGCAAATTACTCCAATTTTGGCATCTAATTTTTTCTCCGGCATCCCCTGATGGTATGATGACCTTAATTTTCCGGAATTACCCAATAGGACCGATAAAAAAAAAATCAAAATTTTCTGATTCCATGTTATGCAAACCGAAGAATTAACTTTGCGTGATCTTAGATGTGAATATAAATTAATTTAGGCCACACAAATTTAATTTTTTTTTAAAAAAAAAATCTGACCCACTGACCAGAATTTTGTAACACCAGGTTATGTAAAACGAAAAATTAATTTTGTGTGGCCTAATTGTTAAAGTGAATATAATTTAACTGATTACGTTAATCAGAGACACAATTATTAAAGGGATCAAATTAAATTTCATACTGATTACGGATTTTTGAATCATAAACATTAAAGTAAACTTTACACTCATCTTGGTAATTTATATTCTCTTGAAACTCAATCGTTAAAGTGAACTGAATTAAACTTCATATGCGCCTTCCTTGCACTATAATTGCAGAAAAGTGCCTAATCACCAAATAAGAGACTCTTGCATTGTTTGAATGGTCATCGAACCTATCTGCACCTACAAGTAAAATAATATATTACTCTATAAAAAAGGACAACCTTCAATTCCAACAATTATGTGTAATATTAACTAGAAAATTGTTACAGAACTTACTCGTTGTTCTAAAATATGAAATAGGTAAAGTTGAAATGGTTTGCATTGGAATAAAATATTGTAATTCCTATTGTGAATTGTTGTAAAATTTCTGTACAAAACTTGCGCACTATTCCAGTAACAATAAAAGGCAAGTTAGGTGTACGGGATTATCAAGATTCTATATGGGCTAAAATAATTCTGTTACAATCTTACTTGACATACAATACGTAATTAAGGCTGCTAATTTTGCATTAAATTGTAAAATCCTGTTTCTCACTATTCAGTGTCCACAGTATGTAGTTAAAATTGAGTCAATTTGCATTAAGGACATCGTTAGCTACTGTAGATAATTTTATTACGAACCTTCACTCATTATTCCAGTGACATGCAACATGTTATTATGGTAATAGCGAAAGGTAAATTAGTTTGTATAAAAATTATCATAGCTTTTATCGTGGATTTCTATAAAAAATTCTGTTACAAACTTACCTGACAGATAATATGTTTTAATATTGAGTTTGTACTGAAATTATTGTGACTTCACTCAAGAAAATTCACATCCAAAACTTGCGTTAAATTATTATAGTTTTATCATAAGTTACTGTTATAAACCTTAACATTCTGGCGATATACAGTATGTGACTCATTAACTCATGTTATTAACATTATCTGTAACCCAGTTAATTTCAAAGACACAATGTGTACATAATGAACGGAAGTCTATTTGTTAACTTTCAGATACAAAATGTGCATAATGATCAATAAGTCGATTTTTTTTTAAAAAAAAATAATATAAATTAATTATTAATTCATATTAATAGATTAATTACGAATTATGATGGCATTTACATGTAATGATATTTAAATAGATCATCATAACTGATCAACTTATTTTAAAATTTCTCATGGTCTGGCTAAGGTTTTTGGATATATCAAATCATAAACAACTTTTGAATAATTACACCACTATACTTAATTATTAAATGTCATAATTCAAACATTATAAATCTATCAATTAATCATGATTAAAGAATTCACTAAACAATATCATTATCTTAATATTACAAAGTAAAATACATACACAAAATAATACAATCGTTCTTTTTTTTTCCAAAAAATTTTATCGGTATCAATAATTGATAACAATCGAAAGCCATCAAACCTCGGTCACATAACTCCCTTATTAAGAATACAAGGACAAACAGTTTCACATATTGTAATATTTTATTATTATTCGGTATAAGATACATTTTAAAATCAGATCACGCATGCATTAATTAGCAACAATAAACCCAAAAAAAAGTGTCTCATATTTTAGTCATAATCAAGTTACAACATATAAATGTCATTTTTGAAAGTGTATTCACCGATCACAACATATTTACACACAATTACGAGTATATTTCCACACTATCATTTATATTGCACGTGTCATCATTCTGTGTTATCAAAATTACCATAACATTTGCCTGAATTAGAAAAACGAAAACCATTACCCATACTAAAAAAGGATTCTTCAAAAATCAGCATAGCGAACATCAAAAAAGTTGAATAGAAACCATCCTTCACACATTTCATGTTATACAAGAAACGTGATCGTACTGGTATAATAAATATAATATACATCATAAATGATAGATATGTAATAAATGAAATATCTAGAATATATGCTATAAAAACTACATCTGGCAAAGATAGCATATATAGTATATTTGCCCATAGCAATCATCTAGCCAATCAGATTGCTAATCTATAAATAAATATAAGAAAATATTTGATAACTCCTATCTTGGCAACCAGTAGTTGTACAAAGATGATCTATAGCTTATTAGAACTGTCTCGATGAGCTAAATCAAATGGTAGTTGTTTCATTTAATTCAGATTAGTGGATCATAAGTTATAATCACTTTTGTAAATTTCTATAGGTCAACAATGGCAAAAATTTTGCCAACAAGTTATTAGCTAATGCAAAATTGCAAAGAAAGAATATATTATATCTCTTATTAAAGGGTATCCATAAATAACATTACCATATTTTTGTGTAATAATGCATACCTGTGCATTATTTTGAACACCTGTACATTATTTTGGGATGCACATATGCAATATTTTGAACCAATAGTACCAATATTTAATATTGGTCTATTGATAGCAAGCGACAAATTTGTCAACTTAGTATAGGGGTGCATTATTTCAAGATGCACATATGCATTATTTTGAGTCAAATAGACAA
This sequence comes from Gigaspora rosea, assembly GCA_003550325.1. Lineage (NCBI taxonomy): Eukaryota > Fungi > Glomeromycota > Glomeromycetes > Diversisporales > Gigasporaceae > Gigaspora > Gigaspora rosea. The sequence continues at coordinate 123,506 of QKWP01001102.1, forward strand.
TTTTTAAAAAAAATTGCCAATTTTGAAATAACACACATATGCATTATTACACGAAATACAGTATGTACCTACATAGTAGCACTTGACCTCAGCTATATAAAAAAATTTAAAATCTGTATATTTATATATATAATTTTACAAAAACTTGGATATCTTGTAATACAGTAACTGATTTAGATGGTTTTGGTACTATTCGATTTGTCTTAATAAGACAAATCCAATGATATCATAACTACTTTATTTAAATCACTAGATCAAAAGTTATTTACAAAAAACTATTGGTTTTATAGTAATTTTATAAAAAAAGATATAGCTAATAATATTTTGCTAACAACTTTTGATTTAGTGTTCTAAATGAAATGATTTTGGTACTATTTAATTCCTCTTACTAGGAGAATCAAATGGTACCAAAACTATCCAATTTGAACCTCTGAATCAAAAAATTTAAACAAATTTTATAAAAAAATTACTTTATATTTTTTGATACTTTCTACTTATCAGAAAAAACATTATATTTTGTGTAACCTCTCTCTCATATAATATTATTTATGGATGCTCTAAATGATTTGACAGAGCTCATCTTTTCAAGTAAGGGATAATGTTATACTCAAATTTAAATTTTTTATTTTATTTTTTAAGGTATAGTCTGGTGATTGAGGCACTATTGAGGCCCAAGTGAGAGATTAAATCTTCCAAATTGCTAATTGTATTTCCAATTAAGTGATTGAAACTTTTATCGGATAATCAAAACTCAATTTGATGATTGGAACTTACATCAATGATAAATTTTTAATCGAGTGATTCAGACAGTACTGGTAATATAAAAGTAAAAAAATATATAAATAGATTTGGTTGTAGCTAGCAAAAACAATTATTATCACTCACAGCTATTTGTATAATTGAATATAATTCAATATATTATTATTTTTTATTTTTTTTTTAATATTTAGAGAAAACCCTGAGTGTAGCTCCTGCCCCAAACTTCTTTTTATTAATATCTAAATAAATTGATATATAACAGTGCCTTAAATACATACATATTATATACAAGTATTAAAACTAAGACTTTAGGTTATACAACTATTTATCTATAGCTAAACCTACTAGAGCCTTCTATATTCCCATTTATATAGCTGTTCTGAATTTTACATCTCTTTCCAACCAATAATTGGTATTCACATGTTTGCTACTTTATCTATATCATTACTTTCAATTTGGTGTGTATTGCTAGATAGGCACATAATACTTCCAAATTGGTATATCTGAGATTTTTTATTGCTGTACTTCTCAGGAGTTCATATCTCAAGCTATGTAGCTACTTCTACCACATTGGGTAAGTCTCTCAAGCCTGCATGCTACTGCAACTAGCTGGTTTTTTGCAAATTTGGCACCCAGAATTTAACATTCTGAATTCAGAAGTGTGCAAATAACTGTACTCTCTCTATAGTAACAAGGATTTGGGCAAGTTTCGCAAATGCTTTTAGTACCAGATATAGTTGGGTGGTATTATGAGGCTCAGTGAGAAGCCCTGTAACATACTACATGCACTTATACTAGCTAAACCTTGTATTAGTAGTTTCAGATCCTCTTAGCATTTAAAGACTGTGTCCAGAGCTCTATTGTCTTGATACATGTATGCCTCTATGCTTTCACTTTTCATTGCACAGTGAGTTCTGTTTGCCATTACAAGGTTCATTCTGATCCCTAGTACTCCCATCTAATTTTCTTCTGACCCTTATACTGATCCTTCACAAATACCAAACTAGTTGGCCCAGATAGTTTGGTATATCTAGATTTTAAGTGCTATAGTAGTTTCTTCTTTTGGTTCCTACTTCTATAGCATAGACCCTTTTCTTCCAGTACAATAATCCTGGTAGCCAGGTTGGTGCCCTCTTTTGCCATAGAGTTTTTTATTTAGTTCTTCAGTCTCTAGTTCAAAATTCCAGTCTTTTGTAGTACCTTTAAAGGATCTTCTTTATCTTCTTGCTCAGGACTTGCTAAACAGGTTTCAATTGTTCTAGTTCTTTGGATTTGTCTGTGTAAACTTACACAATTGCGCTGATGCTCCTATTCAAAATGGTAGTACCAAGATTATAAGTAATATATCTGACTAATTGATGAACAAATATTACTTACTATAATACAGGCCTATTTTTCAATTCGTTTCTAGTGGGATTTGTACTCTAGACCTGTTACTTGGGGTGACAACCAGACAGCTTCTCTATGTTGCCATATCCTTGTATTATTATTTTTTTAATTAAGAAAAATCTATTTTTTTATAATTGTATTGATCCAAGTATATTATTGTCTAAATTTATTCTTTTTATAAATCACATGTTTGAAAATCATACTTTTTGAACTGAATTATATCTTATCTGATATTGTTAATGATTAGACTAAATCATATGATTTCTTAAGCTCTCCAAACTGATCATAACTCATACAGGAGGGCCTCCAAAAATCCAGACTGGAATATATTAGAGTGCATTGAAACCATGGTCAGTTGGATCAGAATTAACCAATTTTGCTTTCAAAAGTTATAAAAAATTTTACTAATGAAATTATATCTATTTATTAAGTAAAAAATGCCTAGCTGTTAATTTTGCTATAGAACCTACTAACAACTTAGGCTAGAAGTTGACCTATGAACCTCTATCTGGATATCCATATGGTTAAGAATAGGCTTTTTGCATGTGATATTACACATATATATACTATATATATTGATCTTTTTTAAGTAAGATAATCTATATTTGTTCATTAAATTCATAGTCACTAGTGCTTTATGAATACTTATTAATTTTTGCTGTTTGGTTAGTTTGTTTTATTTGTTTTAGTAAGTTTTTTTTATTTTAAAACCACTAGTTGTTAAATTTACTTAAGTTTAACCCTGAGTAATACTTTGCTTATTCTGTGTTAAAGTTGCCCATTCTTGATATTAACAGATTCTTTTTATTAAATCTTTGGTATAAAAAATTTATATGATATTTGGCAATAGTGTTAGTTAAAATTATAATATGATAAGAATAAATATTAATTATTCAATATTAGTTTCTTAGAAATACAGTTTCAAATTTTTTATAGTTTTAATATATAATCTATTTTTAGATTTTGATAAAATTATAATATGATATAAGTAAAATTTTAATTACTTAATATCAGTTTTTTTTAGAAATATCAGGTTTTTATAGTTTTTTTTTTTTTTTTTTTTTTTTTTTTTTTTTTTTTTTTTTTTTTTTTTTAATGTTAAGGTGAGGTCATACCTCTAAACTTTATTGAGTGTATATTAATCGATACAATATATTGCTTACAATTATTATACTATTTACTAAGTGTTGAGACTTGGACTATTTTATCTATAATCTAAACCTATCAAAGCCAATCATACTCCCATTTATATAACCAGTCTGGTTTTTGGATGTTTCTTTTTCCCAACCAACTGTTAGTATCCACATATTTACTACTTTACCCATATTTCCTAATATCTTTACTTCCAATTTGGTGTATGTTCTAGATAGGCGCTTTCTGCTTCCAAATTAGTATATACAGTTTCTTACTAGCGTACTTCTTAGGAGTTTGTATCTCAAGACATGCAGCTGCGTCTACCACATTGGGTAAGTATCTCAAGCCTGCATGCCGCCCCAACTAGCCAATTTTCCTGTAACTTGAGGACCCAAGATTTAACGCTCTGAATTCAGAAATGTGCGAATGACTGTACTTTCCGCTATGGTGACGAGTATCCAAGTATATTTTACTGAAGTATCCAGTCCCTTGATATAGTTGAATGGTATCATAAGGCTCAGCCAACCTGATTTTCATATCACTACATGCACTTATACCAGCTGTACCTGTTATTGGTAGTTCCAGATCCTCTTAACGTCCTAAAACTCCTATATGGGTGCATCCAGAGCTCCATTGGGCTTTGACACGTACACGCCTCCATGCTTCCACTTCTTGTTAGTCAGTCAGTTTCATCTGCCCTTGCACTAATTCCCAGTGCTTACATCTGACACCTCCAACTTTATACCGATCTCTCTCAAACTACTAAGCCAGTTTGCCCAAAAGGATTGGTCTGCTCGGCTTTATGTACCGATAGACTCCCTTTCCTTGGTATCATACCTACTTCTAAAACATAAGTCCTTTTCTTCCAGTATGACTCCAGCGGCCAGGTTGGTGCCCCTCTTGGCATAGGGTATGTTCCATTTAGTTCTCTGGTCTCCAGTTGGAAGGGCTTCTGTAGTACTGTAGGAGGATCTTCCTTACCTCCTTGCTCAGGCTTTCCAAACGGGTTTCTATTGTTCTGATCCTTTGGATTTGTTTATGTAATTTACACAACTGCACTAGTGCTCCCATTTAAAATGATGGTACCAAGGATACAGGTAATATACCCGACTGATCGATAAACAAATGCTACCATAATACAGGTCTATTTTCCAATTCGTCTCTAGTAGGATTTGAACTCTAGACCTGTCGCTTGGGAGTGACAACTAGCAGCTTCTCTATATCACTATATCCTTAGTTTTTATAGCTTTTATATATAATTTATTTTTAAATTTTGATGTATATTTAATACTATATTTAATACAGATTGTGATTGGGCTACACAACTTGTAGAAGTAAATTCTTAATGAAAAAAATATAAAAAACCAAAGAGAACTATATTTGTTAATAAACAAAAACAATTTTTATTATTATTACCTGAACATGCTTTTATTCTTTTAGATCTTAATATTAAACAATTATTATATTAGTTATTAAGTGTTAAAGATATACCAAAAGAAAAAAATGACAAAGTTTGGGTTCTTTTATTCCTGAATATACAATACAGTTAGACCTTCCTAAGTGTACCCTCCCTAAGTGCATACTCTTTTAAGTGCACACCTTAGCCTGGTCCCAAGCTTGGGACTTAATGATAAGTTCACACTCTCCAATCTCTGCACGTGCATAGATTTTGTGGCCTCAGACTTATATATACACCTCTATAAATGCAAGCATTTGATCTTTGACCAATTAAAATACTGAATGACTACGTGATTAGAATATTTATTTTAAGAGTTTTCGTTCATTATGTCATGTGATTAAATGATTTCTCAAATCTTAAAGTAATTCTATTTTCTACTCTTTCTCTTTTATTTCAACAACAAAACTATGGATAATATGAATATTACCTAGTTTTGGCATTTCTAAATACAAGTATTATCAATCATATGCATTAGTTCTTTTTTCTAATTGGCTATATATTTTTTTTAATATATTTCTATAAATGCACACCCTCTATAAATGCATACTCATGCCTAGTTCTAAAGGTGTGCACTTAGGGAGGTCTGACTGTATTTACATTTTTTGCTAGGGCATATTCTCAATTAAATCTTGGATAGTGTTATGCCAAACAAGAAATTTTATTTCAGTAAACTGATTTTGGCGAAAACTTATTTTTTGCTATAGCTCAAACTTATGAATCACATCTTGATAAATTTTCAAATTTTTATAAATATATTCAAACAAAATATAATTATACTGGCAAAATATCTGTTCCATATTTGTTAGAACTTACTTGTACTGAAAATGTTATGTAGTTACATAGTTTTATAGCTAGTCATTATAATATATTTGAAAATACTAGAACACTTTTTCTTGCAGATAAAAAAATTAAATAATATAATAAAATAGAAAAAGAAAAGCTGATGAGATTGATAAAGAGTTAGCAAATAGTACTAATTTAATTCTTTTTAAAGCTAAATTACCAATAAGATCGAAAGAATTAGATATCAATAATTGGACTATTTAAGCATTTACACTTCAATTAGAAAAATCTAATATTGAATTAAAAAATACAAGAAAAAATTATGTGAATCTCTTGAAACAATAAATAAAATTCATTAAAGAAATTTCAAATTCAACAAGGTATATATGATAATTATAGCAAATTATAATAAAATTAGAATAAAATGAAATTTTTATAGTGTAAATAAACAAGCTAACAAAAAATATAAAATTATTAGAATACATTTTTTTGGCATTAGGGAAGTGACAAAAATCAGGTGATTTTTTAGGGGGGAGGGGTAAAAAAATTTGAATTTATATATAAGAACCTGACTATATATATAATAAGAAAGAGGGAGGGGGGTAGGCCTCTGATAAAAAATAATCAGGTAATTAATGACACAGGCCTTCGGGTAAAATTTATTTATAAATTCTAAATTTGATTTCATTATGACTCATGACAATAATTTATATTATTTATTAAAAGGTTATACTAATAGTTATTAATACTAATTTATAGTAATTATGAAAGTACCAATGATTCAATAAATTCAAAAACTTTATTGTGCATTATTGAAGAACTTATTAGTAAAGGAAAACTTGGTTCATCAATTTTAGTTAGTATAAAAGTTTATCTTGAATTAATATTACAAACCATGTTTTGTATGTGGTAATAAAGATATTTTAAATTACAAACATACAATTTAAGTATTTGGATTAAGTATATGAATTACTATTATATGTTCTAATTGTGGAAATCAAACTGATCATCATAATGAAGTTAATGGCATTAATTTTTCAAGAGCAATTTTAGCTGCAGGATTAGTAGAAGGTATGAATTGAGAAGAAATAGAACTATACTTCCATTAATTGGAATAATATGTCAAAGTAGTGTAAAGTCTTTTTCTAAATGAGTTGGTTGAAGCTGCCAATAAAAATGCTGAACAAAATTTATATAAAATATATAAGCAAATTCAATCACAAAATAAACATATACTTGAAATTTTTTTTGATTGTTCATGGAGTTATGTTTGGGAGGCAATACAAGCAAGTGATGAATTCATATTTATAGTAATATTACAAGTAAATTATTTATTTTTAAATATATTATTTTAGGTATTATAGCACACTACCAATTATGCGCAATAATAATATTTTATAATCTACTAATCAGGATTATTTGATTTTGGTACCAATTGATTTGTCTCGATGAGATGAATTTATAGATACCAAAAATCATGCAATTTTGATCAGTAGGTTACAAGATATTACTATTAAAATAACATTAAAGTAGATATAAGTATTAAAGCATATATAAGTATTTTAATGCACTATAATATTTTGTAAAACATCAATCAGAATTAAGTAATTTTAATACCATTTGATTCGTTTTGATAAGACGAGTCAAAAAGTACCAAAACTATATGATTCTGATTAATACTTTCCAAGACATCATTATTTAACCAAAATGACCTGTGCAAAGCTTAATATAAAATAGTAAATAACTTTTGATAGACCAGACTGTTTTGAATACTTTTACCACTAAAATGATTGTCTTTATGAAATGATTCAAATAAGCCCAAGATCCAATTATATAGTCACAAGAATGTTAAGATTTTCTTATTGTTTTTGATAAAAGTATCTAATTTTTATCAAAAATAATAAAAAAACCTTAATAATCTCGTGATCCTGTGATTGGATTTTAGTGATTTTGGGTTCATTGAAATCATCTTGTAAAAGTGATCATTTTGGTAGTAAAATTGGTTTAGGCCTATCAAAAGCTATTTTCTATTTTATATTAATTTTAAAAATTGCTTATTTTGGTTAAGGGTAGGGTGAATGTAGAAGATCATTTTTTATATAATCTATGTGGTATTTTAGAATTTTATATAGTAAATAAAAAAATCTTCTGATAAATTTTTTTAAGATTTTGACCAATTTGTATAAAATTTATATATTAGGTAGTTTTAAATAGTTTGTACCAGGAATGGAGTGATGCATATCATGTAGTATATGGTTGTATAGCGAGTTAAGAGATATGTGTCCGCAAAATCTCATAACTAATTGGACAATGCATTAAACGCAGTAAAAGCGTGAATTCTGCACTTAAATATTACACTATTCATTACGTAGTACTATATTTATCTATTGTATGAGAATTGTTTAACCAAATATCTCTTTAACAGGTTTTTGTCTCGATTGAAGTGCATGACAATCACTATAAAAAAATGTCTTTTACCAGTACGATCACGTTTCTTGTGAAACATGAAATGTGTATAGGGATGGTTGGAATCAACATTATCTATATTGCTTATGCTGATTTCCTTGGAATCCTTTTATGGTAAATGTTATGATTCTCGTTTATCCGTTATTGGAAGGAAGTTAATTTTTTTAATGACGAATAGAGTAATTGTATTAGGTATGTCATTATGATAAAATAGTTGCATCATTTTTCTTTGAACGTTGTTCAAAAAATGTTTTCGTATGTAGCGTACAAAATTTATAATTGATAAATGTCGTATATTTGATCGCTTTGATTATAGGTGATAGTTCGTTAGCAAATTATGTGCTCAATGTTATTGTGGGTTTGAAACTTTTTTTTTTATATATGTATCATGTGACATTCCATCCGTGAAATTTTTATGATATGCATGTGTAATGTGAATATAAATAAATTCAACCTCTCCAATAACTCTTATGAAAGAGAACCTTTTGGGTAGGAATTGAGATTTCTGTTTGTTTGTTTAAAAGGGTTAAGTCTCTTTCTTTGATTGGGTATATAATATCGACGGTGGTATTTATTCTTACATGCGAGAAAGTATAGGTGTATATTGTAATAATATCTCGATTATCATAAGATTTCACAAACGAATATATTCCGTTAACGTGATTTAATTCGAACATACATACATATGAAACAGCTTTACTGAATTGTTTCCTAAACATTATGTAAATAAATATTCTAATCAAATGTATCATGATGATGTATTTGATGATCATTATGACTATATTTGATCGATGATCATTATGACTATAATCGATCGATGATCATTATGACTATATTTTGATGCACTGAATCCTGCCATTTTTCAACCATCCATGTTTACAGCCGGCCTGCATTACACAGGTGGGAAACCACCGGCTAATCTTAAGCATCAATCTCAAGCAACAGCTTGACTGCAAAACTCAGGGTCAACAGCCGGCTCGCATATGCGGGTGGGAAACCACCGGCTGACTCTAAAAATAGCTAAATCAATTATACATCAAATGCACTGATGTATGCTGTATATCGCACCAAAACAAGCTAATAAAGCTCAGTATCCAGCATTATATGCTAGTGTGCTTCCAAATAAGTAGGAATCACAAGCGTGCGATCCTGTTTGTTTAACCAGAATGCATTCATCAAACAATTATCATAAATAAACACAGGTCAAATGCATGACTATAGGGATACGCCTATATAATCCTATTATTATACTGATATGCATATCGGGATAATATAGAAAGGATGATATCAGTATTAGGGCAATATAAAGGTAAGATATCAGATATAAAATAATATACTTTTTGTTTACTAATATTATTCTGATATAAATATCGGATTACTATAGAAGGGATAATAATGGTAAACTAACAGGAGCCAGCATCAAAGCAGGATATAGACATATAAAAGGGCAAATAGCAGTATATAGTTTTTCTTTTTTTTATTATTCCGATATTCAACTTACACGTTAATAGTATAATATAAGGATATCGGTATGTATAAAGGCAAATAACTGTATATAGTTTTTCTTTTTTTTATTATTCCGATATTCAACTTACACGTTAATAGTATAATATAAGGATATCGGTATGTATAAAGGCAAATAGCAGTATATAGTTTTTCTTTTTTTTATTATTCCGATATTCAACTTACACGTTAATAGTATAATATAAGGATATCGGTATGTATAAAGGCAAATAGCAGTATATAGTTTTTCTTTTTTTTATTATTCCGATATTCAACTTACACGTTAATAGTATAATATAAGGATATCGGTATGTATAAAGGCAAATAGCAGTATATAGTTTTTCTTTTTTTTATTATTCCGATATTCAACTTACACGTTAATAGTATAATATAAGGATATCGGTATGTATAAAGGCAAATAGCAGTATATAGTTTTTCTTTTTTTTATTATTCCGATATTCAACTTACACGTTAATAGTATAATATAAGGATATCGGTATGTATAAAGGCAAATAGCAGTATATAGTTTTTCTTTTTTTTATTATTCCGATATTCAACTTACACGTTAATAGTATAATATAAGGATATCGGTATGTATAAAGGCAAATAGCAGTATATAGTTTTTCTTTTTTTTATTATTCCGATATTCAACTTACACGTTAATAGTATAATATAAGGATATCGGTATGTATAAAGGCAAATAGCAGTATATAGTTTTTCTTTTTTTTATTATTCCGATATTCAACTTACATGTTAATAGTATAATATAAGGATATCGGTATGTATAAAGGCAAATAGCAGTATATAGTTTTTCTTTTTTTTATTATTCCAATATTCAACTTACATGTTAATAGTATAATATAAGGATATAGGCATATAAATGGTATAAGAAAAAAATACATCTTTATTATCACGATATATATAGCCTTAGATAATACATTTATTTATTATATGTATTAAAAAAAATTGCAAATAAAACGAATAAGAAAAAAAAGATCAATTTGCTTTTTTTTTTAGTTGTCGCTGCTTTCCTCTTCTTTCTCTGATTCTAACAAACGTTTTAAAAAATTTGTGGAGCTCACAAGAGTCTCTACAATTTCGTTCTCATCGGGATCCTGACAGCTGGATTCACCTATATGGAAAACAAAATTAATAATTTGAATTATGCATTAGTTAATGCATTTTACTTAATTACCTAATGATAAGTTAGATTCTTGCCGACTAATTATAGTTTCACCTTCTGATATTAGAGAAGGATTTCGATAGAATATCAGATTTTCTAATACCAGAAAATATATACAATGAATAATAATTCGTAAAAGTTAACTGATATTTAACTTTAATTTAATAAATTATTAGTATAAAAATTAACCGACACATACCAATTTCCTTCTTTTTATCTTTTTCATCAACAATCTCTTTCGCCTTACCTTTGTCAACAACAACCTCTTTCGATTTACCTTTTTCATCAACAACCTCTTTTGATTTACCTTTTTCATCAACAACCTCTTTTGATTTACCTTTTTCATTACCAACCTCATTCGATTTACCTTTGTCAACAACAGCCTCTTTCAACTTACCTTTGTCAACAACAGCCTCTTTCGATTTACCTTTAATAGTATTACTAAATTTATTAAAGGTAGCCAGTTGATTGAATGCTTTTTGTCAAATTCAGAGCCAAGGTAGTTTCACATAGTTATAATTAAACTAACAGTATTACTATTTTTACTTCTGGCAGTCGAATTTTTTTTCAATTTTGAATATGACCTATATGTGCTATAGTGGATGTTACTGGGCCCAGCTATAACAGGTATATAGTCACTATCGGTGCGTTCTGAGTTGTCACTATCAGGGTCATCGTTATCAGTGTTTTTGTTATTAGGGTTATCATTATCGGGAGGAGGGTTATTATTTTTGTTATCGGGAGGGAGATTATCATTATCGTTATGGAGAGGGAGGTTATCATTATTGTTATTGAGAGGGAGTTATCGCTATCGCTATCAGTAATGCAACTATCGGGGTCAGCATATGACCTTGATATAAACCAAGATGTTGCATTTTTGGGTAGAGCTGTATTTTTATCGATTAAACCTGGGGCATTTGCCCACCGGTATCTTGTACATTTCTTTTTTACGGCTGACATATTTTCGGCCGACCATAATATATTTTTCAACTAGAGGTAAAAAAAAAATTTTTTAAAAAAAATTATATATATATATACATATATATGAGCATTGCATTGCTAAAAAAATAAAAGACAGCTTTCGATTTATTATTTATTAGATTTAGCCATTGGTAAAATATATGTCACTATTAGGTTTTTTAAGGCTAAATCAGGTAAAACCTGAAGCCTAATTTCCTTTAGCAGCATTAATGTTAAATTTAGACCAATAAAATTTGTCCGGGTTCAAAAATAATTACTTGTGGGTAAGCATAATGCCAATATTTATATAGGCTTAGATCTTACCTTCTGGGATCGCTAGCCTTTGTCTAATACTTTGACCACCCAGTCATTGTGGTTGTTGTCGCTATCGTGGTTTCCGTCTCTCTGCTCCCTATCAGCCTTTTCGGCATCGGTTTCGGAAATTTCATCACTAAGATAACCTCGAAACCACAATGCCCAGTAAATATTGGCAATTGCTTGTTCTTCGGATACATTCTTTGGAAAATTTCTGTATAATGAGCAGCTTTGCATTGTTAGTAAATATTTAAAGCCGCTCATTCGTCTTTGGAGTTTCTAAAAATAAATTAAAAAAAATAAAAAATTAGAATAAAGTGAAAATAAATAACAAAATAAATAAATTAAATTAAATTAATGAGTAAAAATAAAATGAAAAGATAAAAAAGAATAATTATAATGATAATATAAAATAATAATAAGAGTGAGATGTATAGTGCTGATATTTATATATGTATGTTAATAATAATATACCTGTGATGCCTGCGTATTCTTTTTTCTTCTTTTTTTTGTCGCTCACGCCTAGCCGGCTGCATTTTTTTCAAATACATCACATGTTGATGTTTATAGTGTTGCCGGATTATATATAGCACTTGGTTGTTAGTAGCAGGGTAAGCAATATCACGCATAATAGCCGGGAGGGAGTTTGTGATAAAATGATCTCTGAATTCATACTATTGCTTGGCAGGGTCTGGTCTATCCCGTTCGTTTAGACCCTCCATGACTTAGAGGATTTTAGTCTATTATAATAAAAAAAATTATTAGATATTACATGCATAAAACAAATCTATCAAAAACAAAAATAAACCAGCTGTTACTAGTACATTCATAATTTACGTTAAACCAGTATTGTTATAGATAATACAAAAATAATACCATATGGTATTAGTTTTGTATTATCTATGACAATACTGGTTTAACATAAATTATAGATATTGCCTTATATTTTTATCAGGACCTGATACTTATATCTAAACATAAAAAAACGTACCCAGAGTGCTCCTACGATATCATTTTCACTACTGATATCGATACTTTCAATATCGCTATTACCACTTCGTTATCGCTGTTGCTGCTGCTAATATAAATTGGTGAAACTGGAGGTTTTCGCTTTCTATCTATATATATATTTATATATAAATAATAGCCTAGCTTAATACATAAAATTATACAAAACATAAAATCCCCGATATATATATTACCTTCTGAAGAAGATAAAGACAATGACCTTCTTCTCTTGCTTCCACTTCCAATACACCCCTTTTTTTTATTATATTGTCTTCTATATGAAACAACTGTGTCTATGTTTTTAATATATAAAAAAATAATAACTGCGAAAAAAAAGATTTGCGAATTGAAACAAAACTTAAAGAATTGTGAATTGAAATAAAACTAAAAAGAATTGTGAATAAAACAAGATGAAGAAACTTATCCTATTTATATTTATAACACTTTAAAAAATTACATATTGCTAATAAAATAGTTGATGTATTTCTTCCCAAACTATATACGCAAAACAAAGAATTGACAAAATAGAAGACATTACATCAATATTAAGACTTTATAGCAATATTATATTGAGAAATTACACAATAAAAAATCTGATATTAATTACGATCGAGCTTTAGTTATATCAATATCTGTAATATATGATACAGAAATTTTTTATCTAAAAAAATTCATGATATTATATGATCGAACTTTAGTTACATCAATATCTGTCATGATATATTTTTTTTTGTGCAATAAAAAATCCCGATATTAATTACGATCGATTAATATCTAATATCAGAGATAAAAAAATTCCTGATAATATATGAGCGAACTTTAGTTACATCAATATCTGTTATGATATATATTTTTTGTATAATAACGAAGTTTAGTTACATCAACCAATATCTGTAATATATGATAAATTTTTTATGTACTAATATCAGGAATTTTTTTATCTAAAAATTCCCAATAATATATGATTGAACTTTAGTCCAACTGAACTTTAGTTACATCAATATCTGTAATTTTTTTGGAATTTTTAGATAAAAACTTCCCAATATTATTATATAAACTTGTATCAATATCAGTAATATAAGGGTTTATTATAAAATATTTTTATTGAGAAATTACATATTTTTTATTTATTATATTATATATTAACAAATAGCTTATTTAAACAAAATGATTATCGGTAAAGTAGCATTATTATATCCCGATATCAATATATTTATCACATGCCGGACAAGGTGTATAATTATTTATGTGTAAACCTAATCCCATTAACTTTCAAGCTAAATAAAGTGACTCAGGAAAGTTATTAAACTGATCATTATCAAGATATGTCAATAGATAATGCATAAATTTAACTAATGATTCTGTTGCAGTATCTGGTAACTGATATCTTTGTTGGTATCTTAGTATCCAGATTAATATCCAACCAAAGCTATTATCAAGATTGACAATATTTTCGAATACTTCATCTTCTTTTTCAATATCAGGAGCAGAATAGTCCATTATGGTTTCCTCATCGTCACTTTCAGGCTCTATTTCTGCAACTTCTTCTTCATAATCGGAGATATTTAAAGTCTCTAGAATTATATCAATATCGGGTTGTTCTCTAATTATAGTTTTTGCTTTCTTTTTATCTTTTTTTCCTACAATAAACGATTCTTCCTGAAAATCAAGATCAAGTAAACTATGTGAAGAGATATCGACTAAAGATGTACTACTGCTTTCTATTTGAGGATTAGTGGAAGAAGGAATATCGGCTTGAAGTTCAGATGAACCTACTAAGTCCTCACACATTCCATATTTTTCAATATGGGCATCTCTTGTTCGGGGATCACAGGGTTTTTTTTTACCTTTGCATACATTACATTTGCAAATAACCTTTTTTCGAGTTTTTGATGCAGGTAATTTAATAAATATTTGATGACTCATTTTAAAGTTTTTTGGGAGTTACGTTGATATCGGGAGGTAAGGCAGACAAAAGGTCTTTAAATACAAAATTTTGTAATATATTTTATTTATTTACTATGTTACTATAATTTGTTTGTAGCGATTAAGCCCAAAATCGTGACAATAAGGAGGAATACAAGATATTTCATTGAAAATTCTAATAAATTCCCTTTTATATCTCGCATTTTTTTAACTATAGATCTATAGATATATTTAAAAAAATTTCTTTACCTCACAAAATGTTTGTTTACCAGAATAGGAGTATCGGTAAATAGTCTATCAAAAAATAAACTAAAAAGGAAATACAGTGGCCTATCATATTATTGTGGACACTTTTCAAAAATTTATACGGAGCTAAATATATAGGTATCAAGTTAAAAATTAAATTATATATTCTTTAAATCTATACCTTTTAAATAAAAAAAAGTTTAAAAAATTTTATGCTACAGTTTTTAAAATAATTAAGTTTAAGTAAATTTTTAAATTTTTGCATTTGACCGGTTTTCTAAATTTTAATATAGTTTTTATAATAAACAGGATTACTAAATATAGTAATAGATAAACTTAAATTTTTTATTAATAAACTAGCAATTTTTTTTAAATAAATTTATTTAGTATAACTAAATGCACATATCTTTAAAATTTTATAATTTTTCAAAAAAATTTTAGTTAATTACTATATATAGTAATAAATTACTATATTTGGTAATTGATATAAATTTGAATTAAAAATTGCATTTTATATTTAGAAATAATAACTACCTTAAATTTTTATAAAATTTTA
>QKWP01001102.1:143950-168746 GCA_003550325.1 Gigaspora rosea
CAGATGCATAAAGGGTAGATATCAGGATACTAAAGGTATCCCGATATCTATCCTTTATGCATTTATTGAACCTGTGTTTATTTGTCTTATATTTATCTTATATGTTGTACAGATATCCATCCTTTATGTTACCATACATCCGCCAAAAAACTGTAGCAAACCAGATTAAAAGTAGATACATAATAGATAGATATCGGGATGACAAAAAGATCCCGATATGTATCCTTTATATATTTATTGAACCTGTGAAAAATTTAATTTAAATAACGAAGAACTATAATCAACTTTAAACAACTAAAAATATTACATGATTGTCATTTGAGTAATTTACGACAGTAATAATCAATTACAATCCCTGACTCTAATCACCCTAAACACAAACAAAATTAACTCTAAAAACACAAAAACAAAAATGAAACAAATATTCTCAAACAAATCCAAAACAAATTTACAAACAAAGGCTTTGAAATCTAAAATTTAACTACTAAAAAATAACAAAAATAACAACAAACCTAAAAATATAATAAACAAATGTAAACAATAAAATACAATAATAAATGACAACAGCTGATCTTAAATTAGCAGATGCTAAAACTTTGTCCTATTTTGATATAAAATTTTAAAATTTTTTATAGAAGTTTTCTTCGCTTTTGCCTTAAACGTTAGGTTAAGGTTTAGATGGAGATTTTATATTTATAGAATATATATGGATTCTACAAAACTTATAGTTTCCAATCGAAACCCCAGAACTTCAACATCAGCCAACTACAACATCGGCTATAACAATAAATAAACTTAATCAATAGCAAAAAAAAAACAATAAACGCAAATTAAATTATACACCAGAACTAAAACAAACACTAACCCAAAAACAATACCAAATTAAAAATATAAACAAAATAATAAAAACCGAAAACAATAGATAACACACACGTAAATTCAAAATTAACAACTCAAACCAAAATAATGATCGTACTGGTCCTGCACAGCGTCACATGCTGCACAGCTAGCCTAATTTATTATTGTCTTTCAGAATTGCACTAACTAAATATGTTATGAACGCATTACATGTCAAGAAGGAACCATGGACAATTGAGGAATATTCTAATATCTAATAATGATTACTTTATCCGATATATAATTGATTAATTAATTGATTGATAGATGGATGCTGTGCCATTGATATTGATCTTTAGGGGGCCTGAATTTAAAATTAGTAGCAAAAGGTAGACTCTCTTAATTAGGGTAGCTGCGTAGCATGTGACGCAGCGCAGACAAGTACGATCACGCGACCAGTTCAAAATATACTTTGTGTAAAATAATATTAAATTTACCTATTTAACAGTTTAACTTTTTACCCAAATCACATATAAAAAAAATACTGGCTCATTTAGCACAAATAATAATAATTAATCAAAGGCAGACTATTATTAGTTTGTGTGCTTCAATTATAACATGCTTTATTTATTCTTGCTCGATTGGTGACTGTTAACACGGGAGAAAAACAGATTATTCTCTATCAATTAGATCTGATACCATATATCCTGGGTATCTAAACTTAAATAGATATTTTTGCATAACTTACCATTTACGCTTTAAATTTCTTGGTCCTAAAATTAACGTGCTGCTATATAAATTATATGGATACATGTCATTTCACTAATAATCATTTCATCAACATTTTATTTCACTGACCAGTTCATTTCACAGACAATTATTTTGCCGACGTGTTTAATTCACCATGTTTAGCCCACCAAAAATTGATTCACAGACTGTTACTAAACTGACAGGTTTATTTCACCAACAATACATTTCACAACAAGTTTAATTACTAATAATATGCTAATAAAAATGCAGACCTAACCTTATATGATGTCAGGTAAGCGGGCTGTCGGGAAATGACCACTAAAAAATTGTGCAATAATGAAGTAAATTACTTGTCAGTGGCAACGTACTGCCAATGAAATAAGCAAGTTGGTATAGTAACTGGATGTGAATTAATTGTTAATGAACTAAATAATCAAATATCGGTGAAATAATTGTCTGTAAATGAACTTGACAATGGATTAATTTTTGTTGTTAGCAATTCTATTACAGAACCAATATTGATGATTACAATTTTAGTAAAATCTAGTTTGCACTAGAATAAACATAATTTCTATGTACGTTAAGATTGAGTTAGTTTGTTATCAAAATTATTGTAATTTCTATCATAAATTACTGTAAAAAATTTTGTTATAAAAACTTACTATTTTGGTGACTACTGAAGACTGTATCATAATTTTTATTAATACAAAAACCCTTATAGAACCTATTCACTACTTCAGCGACCACATAGTATGTTTTAGTTTGCACTGGCAAAATTATTGTGATTTTTACCATATAAAGAATTTTGTTACAGAACTTACTCTATTCCAGTAATTAAAGTATGTATTTGAAGTTGAGTTGATTTATACCGAATTACTGCAATTTCTAAAATATTCTGTTGCAGAACTTATTCGAGTTAGTTGCATTAGAATTAATATAAATTACTGTACAAAAGCTTATTACAGACTTACTTATACAGTAACTTAGAGTTGGTTTATTATTGAATATCGATTTTTAAAAAATGAGTGCCACACAGCAAAAAGCTGTAAAAATGAAATTTTAATTTTTTATTTTTATAACACTCAAAATCATAAATAGAGGTTGTATTAAGATATCATACTGGTGTAACATCTCAATATTTCACACATTGATTATTGATTCAAAGATCGCTTACAATATCTCTACAGGGATTGTAATAATTGCAGATTTGATAATCATAACTATTCTCCATTTTATTTAATTAATAATTATTACATTTACGTACAATATTCCCACTCTATACCCAATTTAGATACAATACATTATTAATTAATAATCTACGACAAATTATTATGATAAACATAATCATGGAATATTTGTACTACAATAGTTGACCCAATCAATATAAACGATCAAAAGTGTCGCATATTGTAGTAACTACTATGAATAATCAAAAATGTCGTAATGCACAGGTTACTATTTAAAATTTAGATGATAATTTATGATCAGTGACATCATTTTGCATTATATTGCATAATCTACTTACAGTATATGTAAAAATCTTTATCCTTCCAAAAATGAATAAATAAAAAACATTACCCCTACTAAAAAAGGATTCTGTGAAAATCAGCATAGGCATGACGATAAAGTTGAATCAAACCATCACTCTCACGTTTCATGTTACATATTCATGTGATCGTACTGGTACATTGTGCTTCTGTTGTTTGATTACATAATCTATACAAATTATTTCAGTATTTTGAGCGTAAAAAAAGTCGATCAAATATGAAGCATTTTGAATAATGGTCTTAATTAAATAAACTTAAAGTTCAAGAACAAGTGCAAGAACAAATGCAAGTGCAAAGTTCATTTGCTCCGCAATAGATAAAAAAACATACATTAAAAAAAAACATAGTGCATACAATACTTCAGATGATTTCTATTTTTCAATATCTACCAACTAATAGCAGGGAGGACTTTTGTATTTTTCGGAAATGCACGGGTCTGATTATGAGGTAGTTGACCAATCAAAAACAATTTTTTATCCACGTGATACACTTTCAATGAAAACAGATAAATAATCATTAAACATATTACAATTTCTTTCGCAACTTTGAAGCAAACTAACTCATATTGTAAATGAATAAAACTATTTACCCAGGTTAAAATATAGCTTATAAACACAAGAGCTTTATTAAAAAGTTTCTTATAACAAGTTACACACCCTTTATTCCCATTTTTTATACTTCATCTAAACTATACTATCACATATATAAAATGAATCAAACATCTTATAGAGAATACATATAACTTTCAAAAACAGTCTACATAAATTTATAAATGAAAAAAAACAAGTTAATTATTTGGATAACAAAAGAAAAAAGATGAAAAAAAACAAAAAAAAACAACATTAAAAGTTTATAAATTAAGCAATATAATATATTTTTATTACCTTCTGCTATACGGTAGACAATACTTCAACTCTTAGTATATTTACCTTTTATTGTGTGATTCGGTGTGATTCATCATGATTCAACAAAAAAACGCTTGCTAGGAAGTTCTTTTGTTAATAAAGTGTTGTATCAATTGTTATTTTTTTTTAAAGTTTGCTTAGACCCGAAAAATTCTGGTTTTGCAGTACTACGACGTATAAACACTTGTGTAATATTGATCCCAGAAATCATCGCAAACAAAAGTCCACCTGCTCCAACTAATAAAATCATATTATATCCAAAAATGTGATCAGTGTGCTGGAAAGTTATTATTTTTAACGCTTTTGATTAGTTATACACCCCGTGATCAAAATGTTAAGGTTAAAATATTGATGAGCAAGTTATGATCAAGAATGTTATCACAATACAAACTTATTTACCAATTGTTTATCATGATAGTACGTATGTACATACATACGTACCTAATCAACCTTAAATTTTTTCAGAATTGCACTAACTAAATCAGCAAATTTCGGTAATTATAATAAAACAATATTAAACCGATTTTTATGGCCTATCCAAATTTCTGGGTCAGATGCATCGGATCTAAGTCAGCGTTAGCTCAAGTTGTTTAGCAAGTTCTATTGCAAGATTATCAGCTGGGCATTTTTTATTTAATGAACGGATATAATTTATTAGTAAAATTTGTTTAGCAAGTTCTAATGCAAGATTATCAGCTGGGCATTTTTTATTTAATGAATGGGTATAATTTATTAGTAAAATTTTTATCTTTGGCAAAATTGATCAAATCTGATTCAACTGACCATAATTCCGATGCGCTCTGACATATCCCAACTGGGAATTTAGGGACCCCCTGTATGAGTTGGAGTCGCAAGGTAGTTAATCCACTTTGTGATTAGTTAGAAATTTGCAGATTTCACCCTAATGCGATGATCATAGCAGATTTAACATAATTATCAAAATTACAGTAAATTTTCGATAATAAAAATGTAATTTTTAATAATATAATTTCAGCCAGTATATCATTTCAGTATAATATTGTACTGGCCAAAATGATTATTATCAAAACTATATTTTTATTACCGAAAAATAATTATCGAAATTTGTTAATGATCATCATAAAATTCATACTGTACAATATATCATTTTAAAATATGACTGCGACTTTTTGTAATTTGACCTAAATTAATAACCCCAAATTACTATTTGATTTTTGTAATTATTATTATGTATAACTACATGACGCACCTATCAAAATGATATAATTATTGCGTCAAACACCTTAAAACCCATTTCCTATTTTTAAAGTTGATCAGTTTATAGTATATATATTTATCTATTAAAAATTTTAAGTAGTTAATTATGGTCAAATAATTTAACTACAAAAATATAATTTTGAATTTTGACCGAAATAAATCATTTTAAACACCCATCAAATATGCATCATAATTTTTGGAGTAGTATAAAAGGTCGTAGTAATTATTAGACTTACCATATAAATGCGAAATAACCTCAATCCTGGCCGTTATTCAAACAATGCGCACAGTTCATCATCCGTTCTTGGTTTAGCGTGACTGTGTCGTGCAGCTACTTATTTATAATAATGAAGTTGCGCAATATCTATTGCTTTAAAAAAATCAACTTTATATATAATTAAATTTTTATAGAATGCTATATGATTTTTGTAGGTTGTACAAAGAATTGGTTGGTCAGATCATATGATGTTTATATGTAAATCATATAAATTGGTTACACAAAGTTGATCTACAATCGATTTTATATGAAATTGGATATTTGTACACTCTACTCTTAAATAATGTTATCTCAATTAGAATTACGTGATTTTGGTACTATTCAATTTGTCTCATCAAGATGAATCAAATAGTACTAAAATTATTAATTCTGATTAGTAGATTACAAAATATGGTGTGTGTGCCATGATAGGTATCTGTACTATAATTTATTCTTTTTTTTATCTTTATTTTTAATTAACAATATCTCATAATTTAGTAATTTGAATTGAATAATTTTGGTAGCATTCAACTTATTTTGATGCTGTTTTGATGAAACGAATTGGATAATATCAAAATTATTCAATTCTGATGATAGATCATGTGTTATTGGCTGAAATATTTATCTATGCTATGTACTCAGATGTTCTACAAAATCTAATTGATATTTGAGCAAATTTGAATTAGATTTTGTAATTATTTATTTAAATAATATTGTAAATTTAATAGTATTATAAATATTTATTTATAGAAATATCAACAAACCTATTATAGCATTCTATGTTATTAAAAAGCCAAGACAATATAAAACCAAAAATGCAAAGATTATAACTACAAATGAAGGAAATTATAATAGTAGTTCCAAACAAATGGAGCATGCTATTTTAATTGCTATAATTGACAAAATTATACCTATTTTAGAAGAGTATGATATTGTTTTAGATATTGCAATTGATAGTGATTTAGATAGTAACAAAACATTGTCCAATCAAACTATTGTACATAAACTTTTTAGAGATTTAAAACATAAATCAAAGCTTATTAGAAATAAAATTAGTAAATATAAATTTAACTATTAAAAGTTATTTAATAATTATTTAAATTATTATTTTTATTTTAGCAAACTATGTTCGTTGGAAGTGTTTTGAACAACAAATTATGGAATATTATTGCAAATGTATATATGCAGCAATTATATATACTTTTAATTTAGATTTGGAAAATCCAACTAATTTAATATGCAAACTAAAATTGTGATTGAGCATTTACGTAATAAACATAATAATTGCTGGCCTGAAGTTTGTTGGGTTGTAAAAAATCCAGATTCTGAACTCTATAATGATATACAATATAAAGATTTAGAGGAGTTTTTATGAAAAATTATGAAATTACCTGATTAGCAAAGTCTTATTAGAACAAATGCAAATGAGAAATTAATTGGTTAAAATTAAACTATATTAATAAAAAACTAACTATCCAAAATCTTTTATAGCCCATCATGCACTAGCAGTATTGCATAATTTTTTTTTTTATTCTTTGGCAGATTTCACCATTGCTTGAGATATATAGATAAATGTATTTTAAGTATAATTCTAATTTTGACTATTACTAAATTCAAGCCTGACATCATTCGGTTACTTCCCACAGTACCTAAATGTAATCCACTGCACTAACTTACAGATAAATTAGGGTTAGATGATGCTCTGCCTATGAGCTAAGCCAAAAGGAGTTTCACCTTTTTGGATCCAACTTTGTACCATGTTAGACCATAGCTCAATTCTTTCTTTTTCTTTCATTGAAATTTTACAGATTGTAGACTTCTTACGTACTTTTTTTGCTTTGCATTTATGTGAGCCTGGGGGTTCCCTTCCTTCTTTTTTGTTTAAATCCAAGGTTTTAGACTTTTCTCTTGGTTTTCATTTGATTTTTCTTGTAATACCTTCTTTTTTTCTCATGTGATCGTAATTTCACAGCGGCTTTCTATATAAAGTTGTAGAAACTATTCCAAGCTATATGCATAAGTATTTCAATAACCTGGGCTGCTTTTTGACTAAATCTAATTTGTTAGTGATGCTATCACTAATGTCCTGAGTAATAAGATCTCTAATAATATTTATGTGCATCTGCCTTTCATTTTTAATCGAGGAACCAATGACTATATCTTTCAAAGCCTCTTTGGTTAAGAGTGACCTATCCTCTTTCTCTAGTTTTGATCATGCTATCTCAATTCAACATTTTTAATACTTAACTATTTCCAGTCATATGCTAAACAAATTGCTAAGTAGTTTTGAGTTTTAGTTTGCTTTGCTGTGTATAAAATACAGTATGCATTAGGATAAATGTCTGGTCTATATTGGTTTAATTCCTTAAGTGTCAGAAGTTTATCTGCTAGGCACTTTATTTGCATCGAGATTTTTTTACTTTTGTTAGTGATATGTATTTGTATCTGTTTTGACTTTTAAGTTTTTTCTATAGGACCACCCAGTTATAATGAGTACGATTATTAGACTGTTCCAATGCTAAGGCCGTTTTAGATAGTCTCCAGTCTACAGTATTTTACAGATTGAAGGCCCTTTTTATAAATGCTCTGAGAAGTTTTTTTACTAAGATATTTTCCTAAAATGATACAAATATAAAGCTTGTAAAAGGGTTTAAATAAAGTTTCAGACTATTTGGATTTTTAAGTACTTTTTTTGCAAGCTCGTCTGCTTTGTCATTCCAAATATTGCTGCTATAACTTTTAACTTTTTCTAACATGAGAATATGTTTTTAAATTGGATCAACTCCTATATCTTTGTTGTAATAAAAAAGTTCTTCTTCTTTAGTTGCCTTAAACAGATTTCTATTTTCTCAACTCTTTCAATACTAGAAATTGCGGCTGCACTATTTGTAAAAATTAAGACTTCACTATTACTGGATGCCATAAAAAGAGATAACCAAATTGTTGCAAGTTCAGGCTTGGTTGAAGATGGCCAACTATCTAATCTAACTACCTGTTCTGATATAACTAAATTTTTTTCTATATTAATTTGAACCCAACTTGCACTCATTTCCCCTTTGGATTCTTCATTTGACAATAAAGAACCTTCTATATAAAAGGTTAATTCTCTTCTACCCTTCTTAATATTACTTTTAAGGCTTAAAAACAAAGCCTCTATTAAACTAGCTGAAAATTGCTAACTTTTAATAAACTCGAATTCGACTAGATTTGAAACTTCTATTTGATCATTTATTTTTGTCCTTTTTGAAGGAAAATTTGCTCTGCCAAAGTGTGTTTACTATCAAAAGCAGATATAGAACAGGGTTGTTCTTTTTTCCCTTTCCGAGTTGGCAAATTTGTGAGAACTTCAATAACTGAAGTTTTATTACTCTATTTTGAGCAGACCAATTGTTTTCCTTGGACTAACTTGTTTTGGTCATATCCTGTGCATAGATAAACCTGTTGTAAAAAGCATTCAGTTTCTTCTTCAACTACTCAATGTTCTGTTAGTATCTTTGTTTTCTCTTTTACTAAAATTCGTCTGATATCTCGCCTTTGACCGGTTTCTTCTGTAATCACTCATTCTTTCCTTCTATTGTCCTCTGAGATTTTTGTATTTACTAAAACTAGTGATAAAAGGTTGGGGTATGTGGCTGCAAGATCAGACTTGATTGCTTATATAGTCATATCTGTTACCAGTGATTGTTTGATGCTACTGAACCAATTGGCTTTTCGGCCTCTACTTGACTGCTTTTTTAAATATTTAAGCTGGTGTCAATGCAGGAGATGCTTACTCTCCTTGTCTAGTAGCTGGTGAAAATATAACAGGCCCAAATTTCTAAGACCATAAGCTGTTTTTTGAAATGTTCGTGCTTCAAAAACATCTCTAATTTGAGGGCCTGTTCTTTTTATATCACAGGAATTGAATTATCTTGTAACTAAAAGTTTATGCCAAAATTTTTTGCTTTGCTCAAGGTCAAGCAAATTAAATTTTTTTTAAAATTTTCTTGAGAGATCAGCATTCTCCTTAGTTAGAGAACTTCCTGTGAGGTCCGCCTGTAAAAAACCTTGCTTTAATCGTATTTTCAAAATTTTTTTATCTCATCCTAATGAATTCAGTTCATTTAAGATATTTACTAATTATGTTGTTAAGAGTTCCTGCCACAAAAGCTTACATTTAACCATGTTTTTATGAGATACTATATACAGTTTGACCTCCATAAATGCAACCTCCATAAATGCAATACTTCCCTAAATGCACGTTTTTTTCTATTCCGTAAAATGTTATTAGTGCTAAATACACGTTCTATATTCTGTAAATGCACATTCTCTTGAATAACATTTTATATTATACTAACCTCCCTAAATGCATGTAGCCAATCAAATTTTAGTATTTAAGATATGGTGCCCTTGGCTTTAAATCTACATAAAAAATAGCTTTACAAAAAATGCTACTCCTCTTTTAAAAATTTATAAATCGTAAAACTAATCCACAAGTTTTGTTTTTTATGTCCTAAAGAATAAAACTTGTGGTTTAGATTTCAATTTAAAGCTAAACTAGTAGAGTAGTAGCCTTTTAAAAATTGACAATTTATTAATAAATTAAAAAAAGTGAATATATATGTTTTTAATTTAGCCCAATCAGAATGCAGCATTATGGTCACGTGACACCTCTTTTGGAGTGTCAAAAAAATTTTTGGTTTCAAAACCCAGAAAGTCACTTCTTAAAAAAAAAAAAAAAAAAAAGAAGAACGAGCAACTGTGCATTTTGATTGGATACTTGATACTTTTATATCACATGACTTTTTAGCAAAAGTGAACAAATCATAAAATTGTAGGTTTAAAGCCGAGGGCACTATAGGTTATATAGTTTTAGTAGAAGTTACACAAACTTGGTAATCTAATTTTTAAAGCTGTAATTTAATTGGCTCTCTAAATACAAACCTCTCTAAATGCATATTGTAGGCTTGTCTCTATGAGTTGCATTTATTGAGGATTGACTGTAGTTTCTAACCGTACTAGACAACTCAATTTTGTTTTTAATTAATCTCAAGAGCAGTTGTTGGATCTTGTACAAAGCTTGTTGTGATAGACATGATGCTTGTAACAGGTAAATAAGTTTTGGCACTAAATATATATTGTTGATATATACTAGTTGGCTTATTGTTAGCTTTTTTTTTAAGAGCAGATTTGTTATTTAATGTGTAATTGCTTTCACTTTTTGCTTCACTGTTGAGTCTTTTCTGCACTATCCTTCTCCTCAGCTTTAACTCTTTCTTTTGCAATTTTGACTATGCAATCTGCTTGTTTAATGCTTGGGTTAAATACTATAAGTTTTGTTTTTTTTTGAATTTATACCAATATCATTAATTCTATAAACTCCTTTGCAATGTCTAATATGTTCTGCATTTGCTATTTTAATGTAGTGAGCCAGGTTGCATCATCTGCATACGCCAATACCACTTGACACAGACTTAATTCTAAGTGTTCGCCCTTCTTAAATCTGTTGGCAACTGCAACTCTATTTTATACACAAGACTACTATTGTTTTGCATGCAGACTAAAAGTGGATTATAAAAAATTTGCCAGATGAGTGAAAAGAGGACTTTTCCTTGGTCTATTCTATCTTCAGCACAGATACTATTCATTAAACCATATGCTGTGATGATTTTGACTTCTCTTTTATTAAAGAGGTTTAGAATGAAACTGATTGTTGTTAAAGGGATTTTTATATGCTTGAGTGCTAGTTCTAGCGAAGATAATGATACTAAGTCGAAAGCCTTGCACATATCCTGCAAGACGATCTATGCTTCTCTGTTATTTTCTTTTGCATACTCTATTAAACTATTAAGAATGCTAATAGGGTCAATATGGAGTTTCTAAGCAAACCTGCGAAGTTGTGGTCCTTGAGTATCAAATTAGCTACAAATATTTTTAAGAGTCAGTTATTCAAAACTCTCATCAGACATTTTTGGAAAGTTTCTAATAGAACTATAGGTCTCAGGTTTCCCAATGTGAAATCCTAGTTGTTCGATTTTGGAATTGAGTATATTTGTGCTCTTTTCCATTTTTCAGAGATTTTTCCTTCTTTTAAGCATAAACTTGCAAATTTTTTGAACTATAATTGAACTTCAGATTTACTGCTTTGATAAAGACGTATCCAATCCCTGAAATACCTGGAGCAGAATTAGAGTTAACTTCAGCTAGAACTTGTAACTATTTTTTTTCTGTTATGATTTTGTTTACAATTGCATAAATGTTCTCATTTATTCACTTTTGTGGTTTATATATTTTTTGCCATACATGTGGCATATTAGTTAGACAAGTGTTTTTTTCTTGTATTGAGATTGAAAGAACACTTGGGTTTTTTCTTTAACCTTTATTGGTTCTGTTGCTAGTGAGGCTTCTTCCTGATCGAGAATTCTGTCTATTTTAACTTTGCTGAAAGATGGTCTAACAAACTATTCAACATTTTGCTTTGTTTGTTTTGAATTCTTTTACATCTAATTTCAATAAAGTTTTCAATTTCTTTTAAGTTATTTGCTTCTTTTTCTGCCTTCCAATGCTTGTTTAAAATGTGCCACCATCCTTTAAGATCTTGTAGCCTCTCTTCAGGATCTGTTTCTGCTATAGAATCTAGAAGTTGAATACTAATATTGTACTGAACATTTATTTTTTTAAGCTTCCCATTTATTTCTTTCCAAGTTTTGTTTAAATGAGAAATATGACCAGTTTTCATACACTTTTTAAATTTCTAGAAATGCAACTTAGAGAAATTGTATCATGGTGTAGATTTTTTCTTTGTGGATTTAAGTACTTTTGACTTATATTGGTTGTTTTTGGCAGTTTATTGAAAGGGATATTGCGCTTTGCAGTGAAAAGAATGCCTTCTTTAAAAGATTTCCATATTCTATTTAGGTTGTTTAGAGAGCTATTCAAGTCTATCCAGTTCTCTGTATTTAGTTTTATGATACTATTTCATTTTTTTAAAAAGCTACTAAGGTTGTTTCTATAATTTTTCCAATTTTTCTGTGTAGCTTTATCTAGAAGATAGTTTGTTTGCTTTTGCATAACTAGTAAATTTTGTGAGTTATCATTATACTTGTCCAAGTAACTAAGATTAAGATTGATTAGGGGGCCATATGATCACTTTTTGTGACCATTTTCATGTTCATGATATCTGCTTTATGCAAATCCTTAACCAGATCCTCTGAGATCCATATCTGGTCGATTCTTGATTTGGAGCTACTATTTGACCATATGTATTTTCTGGTAGTTGGATGTAGGTACCGAAAGGTATCTATAAAATTTTGATTTAGGAGCCATTTTTGAAGTGGCAAAGGCTTGTAGTTGTTAATGGAGCTCAGTGAAAACCTGTTCAAACTACAATCTACTGTCTGATTAAAGTCTCCCATTAATACTACTTGAGCATATTTTGATTTATATATATATATTTCCACTATTTTTTGTTGAATGAACTGCTTCATTCTTTTATCGTTAGGAGTCTAATAAACTATAATAATTATTAATTCTAGTTTTTTGAAAAACAGAGATATCACAGGACCCCAAAATATACATAGATAGGTCAGATATGAGTTTGCTTATTTTTGAGGTTTTTTATACAGATCTTTTCTATTTATAGTAAATTTGTTGCATATTTATAAGTTTTTTTCTGCAGATTTTTTCTTTTTTAGTAACCCTATAATTAACCTAATCTATCTATATATATTTCGAGGTTCTGATATCACTTTAAAATATTCATTGGCTCTATTAACCCGACTTATGAACCTTTTCAGATTTCTTCTGATTATTAATGCAACTCTGAGCCTTTCTTTTTTGAGTCACTCGAGCTAGCCCAAAAATCCTTGTAATTAGGAGCTGAGTCCAAAATATATTTGCCTTCTTTGCTCTTTAAATTTGTTTCTGCAATTCTGATAATATCCACTTTTTCCTCATTTGCCTATTCTATTAGAGAAATTAATTTATTACTATTTCCTTTTAATCTATTAATATTATGACAAATAGTTTTAATTTTGAGAAATTCCTCTTTTTTGATGTCTATATATTTTGTGTATTTAGAGGCAAGTAGAGGATTCTTGTCTTTGGTTGTTGGAAGAACTTTCGCTAATATCAGGAGTGATTTGGTAAGCCTGAACCTAGTTGGCTATTCTCCAAAGATGTTAGTCTTTCTAAAATTTCTTCGAGCAAACTATTACTAACAAATGAATTTAATTCTTCATCTCAGCTGCTATTGCTTTTGAAATCTGTATTGATTTGCTTGTCCTGAGTTTTGCATTTTGCACTAGAGTCTCTGTTTGGGGATACCCTTTTATTTGCAGTTAGATCTATAATTTCTAGTTGAGTTTTGCCTTTTTTATCATTGACTATTTTACTGCTTGCTTCTATTTGGATACCAGCACTTGTTTGTGACTTGCTTGCTTTTGATTGAGCCCCGCTATCCATATGTGTATAGAGCCAAGTTAATTTTGTATTGTAGTAGTACAAATTAATATTTTTTGCTTTATTTAAATCGTTTTCTGATTCGAAGAAAATATGGGCCTTGTCTAGGATTCAAGGCACAGAGGCATAGGCATGTCTTTTGGGGCATGCCCCTAGGGCATGCCTATGGGCATGCTGAAAAGCTAATAGGCATGCCCTAATCATGTGATATACAATTTAATTATTGGCTAAAATTCATTAATATATATAACTAGATTCAACTCACAATATTACAATAAACGACAGACTGTGCGTAAGTCAAAACTATATATAGTTACATAACTTAAGCTTACAGCAATTTTTTATTCCTTCTTAGCACGTCAATTAGCTCTTTTCTATCCCATTAACAAAGTTACAGAACCATTTTTTTTACATTACATATGAACCCTGAATTTTTTATTCTAATTATTTTATTTGTATTTATTTTTGGATAATTGAACGAAATTTAAACTGCTAGTAGAGTTTTTTTGTAATTAATCTAAAATTTGGCTCTGTAACTTGGATTGTAGAAACTATTTATCAATTTGTTTAAAGTTTAGGATTCTATCTTAGGCCCTGTATCTAAATCATTGTTGCCAATAAAATATTAATAAATAATATCCAATACTGTGTAATCATGAAGATTATATTAAAAAATTTTATATCAAATTTTTATATCAGACCACCCCAACTATGATGCAACAAAAGTAAAGCGCGTATACTTTATAATTATATGCATATGACATAATATCGCATGTACTCAGTCCCAAATCAAACTTGGGACCGAGTCTAAATTAAAACTCATTTTATGAAGTCGACTAAACTTTTCATACTATATATATATGCATTATATAATAATTACTTTTAAGAATTAAACAAATTCCTAATTTTAACATAATTTACAAAACATACTATTTAATATATTCTATTATTCGTATATTTACCACTTAAATTTTATTAAATTATTTTGATAATTATAATAAGTTAAATTATTTACTGTATTTTTAAAATCGGAACCTAATACATATAACTCTAGTTCTATAATAAATGGTTGCAAGTTAAAAGAGAATTTTTGCTAAAAATTATGAACAATCGTTTACTATATAAAGATCCAAGTAAAAATGCATCAAAATAAAAAATCCTATACTAGTATTGTACAATATTAGCCCATCATCCTATAATTAGATAGACTTACCAATAATGTGCTAACTTCATTAATGAAATCTTGAATAATGATAAGAATCAATCGAGGATCAATTGAAGCACATGAGGAATATTTAATTTGGCGAGGACTCTTGCCTATAAATTCTGGATAAATTAAAGGCATATATTAGTTAAGCCGAATACCGTTTAAAAAAAAATATTCATAATTTTTTTTTTAAAAAAAAAAAAACAATGAATACCATATTTATACAAATAATGCCCATGGAAGTTATTTCAAGGTACAAGTTTGAGTCGAATATAAATTATATTTCTTATTAAAAATCTTTGACTAAGTCAAATATTATTTTCAAAATAACGTAATTTTGTACAAATATGGTAATTATTGAAAATAATTTTGGATACCTTTAAAGAACACACTTTTATTAACATCAAATACTTATAGCATCGTATTTGAAAAAATATATATAGCATAATAGCATTGTTTGTCACCAAACTAAATGCTATATATATTTGTTTCCTAATTCCAACATAAAAAAAAATAAAAATAAAACTTTACTGTAAATCTGAATACTTTGAAAATGTGTGTGGATAATCATTGTTCTAGTAATTCGTATCTATAAAAATTTAACAATAATAAAAATCAGTTTATGAACAATATTTAGATAGAATAAGATAATTGCACAAAGCATTTAATAATTCAATATAAATAACTAACAAAATGATTTAATTTAAAAATTTTGTGAATATTGCTTCTTCTTCTTACTATGTACAATATGCAACTACTTCCAGGTTTTGCTAAAACACTTCCTAACCAATGCTGTTGATGGACCGGCTTCTGGCATTCTGAAGACAAGAAATCTGGTAATAGATATACTGCAAAGTGTAAATATTGTTTATCTGAGCTTGATAGTAAACCTGTAAAGCTTCATTAACATTTTACCAAGTGCAATAGTTGGTTAGTTGATAATAGAACTAGCTATATTAAAAAGCCAATCAGCAAATGATTCCTGCTCACAAGAGAGTTAAACATATCCAAGAGATTGCTGTAAATGAATAAATGATGATAATCAAGAAAGCTTAATAAAAAATTCACAAAGCAAAAAAATATCTTGAATTGGTGTACCAGACCTATGCCTCAAACTCAATTGGAAAAACTTCACCTAAAGCTCTTGTATACTATTATTTATAGTAATCTTCCTTTTAATTTTGCTAAAAACCCTTATTTTCATGACTTTCTCCAAGACTAGCTCCAAGTTACCTACTACCTTCTGAAAGTATACTACGAGGACATATCTTAACCGAAACATTTTCTAATTATCTTCAAGACAAGATATCCACCATGTTAGCCTTTACTGATGCTACTATTTGCTTGGATGGCTGGACAGATACCTCTGGAAACTCTATCTATAGATTTATGATTCTTAAAGAAGTTCAAGAGCATATTATTGACATTATCAACTTAACTGCAAATAGACACAGTGTATTATTTATTAAAAATAAAACTCAGGAAACTCTTACTTGAAATGGATTCTAAATTATATCGGCTATTGTTTGCATTATGGATAATCCTCCTATAATGGTGTCAATGAGAAATCTTTTAAAGGTATAGCAACAATGATACAAATAAAATAAAATTAAATAAATTAATAATAAAATAAATAAATAATCAATCGAATAATAAAAATAAAAAGGACTAGTTATACTTATCTTTAAAAAAACTTTTCTAGTAGTAATGAGATAGTAAGATAGGCGTGCAGAAATTGTCAATTTTGAACAATATGCACAGCTAAAATAAGAATAATTTTAGAATTAATATAAACTACACATAAAAGACCCAGAATTATACTGGAACTATACTTAATTCAACCAAAATTATGCCAGGTCTAGTACATTGGTGCAGCATTTGTACCATTAGAAGAGAAAATTTAAAAAAAGCATGCATATTTTTATTCGTAGTGAGCAGTCTAGATACTTAAAAAACCCATATTTGATTGTTGTAGGTTTTGAGATTTACACCTGGGTCAGTACATAGGGTCCAATATCTGGGAGGGTCTTATATATGGCAATTTATGGTAAAAGGATACAGATAGTTTCGACTTGCAAACTCGGCTTTTTTGTTTCACTTTGCTTGCATTCTAATAAAATTTATTATTAATATTATCGAAAAGCATATTAAAAGTAAATTTAAAATGTATACTTATAATTTTTGTAGGCAGAGTATTCGAATATTATACTAATAAAATGTTGTTGTATGCATTTAACCTAATTGTGAAGAAAATTGTCAAATTTAACAGCACTATTCCTATTTGCAAAAAAAATCAGAAACTAGTAAATTTTTTTACTGCCTCATATATATGGCTTTACGCATTATGCAATTGACAAAAGGAACAAGGCATACCTTATTTTTTAAGTACTTTTTGTGAAACAAGATAGTATTCTATTTCTAAAGTTGCCTAGGCATATCTACTTTTGAGAAAGGTTTTCAATATTGTTTTAAACTTAGTGAAATCAATAAAACAATGTATTCTAAAATTAAAGATGATATTAAAGCTATTATTAATGATAGATACCATTTTGCCAGTAATGACACACTAATTAAGGTGATAAAACCTGTTGTTGATGCAATTAGAAAACTTGAGTCTAGAGAAGCGACCCTGGCCGATGTTTTTAAAGAACTGATTTACGTACATTCAGAAATATCTAATCTTGATATTCCTATTATTGGTTTAAAATCTCATGCACTCGCTGTAATTAGCAATATAGCAAGAGAATTTAGTGATGATATTTATTTTATTGCCCTGTTTTTTTTTCTACTCACAAAAAAATAGCTATTTCTAGGTATATAAATAAGGAACATATTAAATATGGATATTTAGAGTTAGCCAAAGCCTGGAAATTCACTAAAAATGATGCTAGTCTTCTTTAAAGGAATTAGATTCTTATATTAATAATGAACTGCCTTTCGATTTTCTTTCTAGAAGCCCTCAAAAGCCTCCTTGAACATTTTGGAAAGAATTTGCCAATAAATTTTCTATCTTTCGTCGCTTGGCTTTAAAAGTTATAATTATAATAATTGTTTCTTATAGTGCCATATGTGAACGACTTTTTTCCTCTCTAGGTCTTACAAAGACAAAGTCAAGAAACTGACTTTCTCCCGATACACTTTCTCGACTTGGACAAATTAAAAATGAGCTTCTAAAAGCCATCCTAAACAAAAAAGATTAAACAAAAGAAGCTATCGCCTCCTAAACCTCTTGAAGAAACCAATAGTGATATGGTCAAAGATGATGATGAAGCAAAAGGGCCAGATGAAATTGATGAGGATATTGATTTTGTTGATATTGAATATGAAAAAACATCTGCAATGGATGAATTTTTCGACTTTACTGTATTTGAAAAAGATCAAGAGACCTTTTTGCTTGAAATGACCAATTATTCTGCACTGCAAAGTTTGGATAGTGAAGAAGGCTGGTCTATTGAAAATATTATTTCTTAAAATAGTATGTAATAAATCTAATCGAAATATGCATTTATAAAACTTAACTTAAAATCTAAAAAAAAAATTAATAGATCATTTTAGTATATTAGAATTGAACTTGATTGAGAAAAAAAAAACTTATTTTCTGAAGTATATAATACTAAGCCTCTTGCATACATATTTGAGACGCAATGCAAATGATCCTTTTTATTTATTTTGGCAAAGCAATAATTTTTATTAATGATATATTAGTAAACAAAAAAAAATATCGAACGTTACTTTGTACTGTTTTCTTAAATAAATCTAACCCACTTTTTTGAGATTGTTCTTTAAAATCTGCATTTTGAAGAGAACAAATATAATAATATTTAATATTTAATATCTAAGATCTTATAAAAATCTTAAAAATTTGTATACCCGTATTTAATATGTTTCTAACGTTATTGTGGTAATAACTAGGACAAATAGTATTTTTGCATCTTTTATTCCAGAACGAATTTGATTGGGTGATTGTCATATGATCGCACATAATCTAGTTAGGGGCATGCCCTATAGGCATACTAGGCATGCCGTGATCCAAGGCATGCTCATAAAGGCATGCTGATTTTGTTATCTGTGCCTCGAACCCTAGCCTTGTCCCTTTGGTTCCCATTTCGGTCTTTACTTGAAACTTCTTTAATTGTCGAAGAAGAAGTGAATCTAATGCTGTTTTGGTAACATTCTGAATCATAGCTTTGAAATTGGTTCTATTCTCCAATTTGGCCAAGTTAAATTTACCTAGTGTTGTTCTGTATATTTTGCCTTGCTCCAGTTGAATAGACCAAACTTCCTTGAGTAATTGTTCACTTTTTTTATTTTTGGTTACTACTTGTATATAGGCTGCTTTGGACTTGTATCCTTCTTGCCATGAAATGACTGTTGCTGTGCCGTAGTAATTTAATCATTTTCTCAAATTCCCTATATTTGCATCTTTAGGAATATCCCATATCGTAAAATAAAAACACTTTCTGTTGTGCTGATTTTGAGCTACTAAGTTGCTCTTGGATGCCTATATTGAGTTATATATATTTTCATGTTTCTTGATCTTCTTATTTGGTTTTCGCTAGTTAGCTTAACTTGATTATATTCTATCTTCTTTTTTGTAAGATGTTCTTCCAGACTATAGTCTAGTATATCGCATTCATTTAGTAACATAATCTCCTTAATTTCTTTTAGAGTTGACTCTTTCACTGTATTCAATTCATTAAAATTATCATGTATTCTCTTATAGGAAGGGTCTCTTGTTGTTGTTGTTCCAATAGTATTACCATATATTGCCGAAAATAAGCCACCTCCTAAAATAAGCTACCCCCAGTTTTGATTCAAAAATGTCAAAACGCCTTTGACCCGAAAATAAGCTACCTCTTTGTCGCACCAAAAGATATTTAACAAATTTTTAGTTCCAAAAATAAGCTACCCCACGATTGATAAAAGTTGCTACATAATAAAGTCTAAATTTTACTAAGCAAATCGATCAAAGTCGCATAAGTAACCTTGTTTAGCAAGTCAAAATACACATACTCTAAATATCTCATAAAAACGGAGAACTTTTTATTATTTGACTTTTAATTTTTATTTTTAACAGTTTTTTTTACAAAAAAACCCGTTGAAAGTAAAAATTAAAAGTCAAATAATAAAAAGTTCTCTGATTTTTATAAAATTTTTAGGGTACGCGTATTTTGATCTGCTGAACAAGGTTACCTATGCGACTTTGATCTATTTGCTTAGTAAAATTTAGACTTTACTATATAGCGATTATAATCAATTGTTTTATAAGTTACCCCCGATTTTTTTCTGCATGTTTATTTATTGTTTATAACATATTTATTTATTGTCTACAGCATATTTATTTATTGTCTACAGCATATTTATTTATTGTCTACAGCATATTTATTTATCTATTTTACTTGTTAGAGTTTGTGTTCGAAAATAAGCTACCTCTTTGTTGTGCTTTAAATTACTTAAAATAGTAAATAACTCAAAATAAGCTACCCATGGTTTGTTTTGTTAAAAATCAGCAAAAAAAGGTAGCTTATTTTCGGCAATATACTGTAATAGCCTTAGTCGATACTTTGTCCAGCTTTGTTTTTTGTAAATTCTTTTTGACTGTTAACGTTGTCTTCATTTTTATTTATTAGAGATAATGTTGCTAGAACCTTAAGCCCAATAAGGTGTTCTTCTTCTTCTGAGAGGGCCTCTTTTCTTGATACTTTGTGACTAGCCCAATCATATAATTCTATTATGCTGCGTAAGGTAACGATTATGCTTATGTCCTTTGTATCCAAAAACCTTGCAATATTTTGGTCTTTTTCTAGAATAGTGGTTTTTGTTTGTTAAATAATGATTCTTTGTTCGTCTTTGACTTGCTAAAAAAACTTCTAAATTTCTTTAGTGTGAGCATATTCTAGTTTTGTTTGTTTGTTTTCTTTATTTTTAATTTTAGTGCTACGTAAAACACATAACGTAGTTTATTTTTCTAAAGTAGTTGTTTACTTGCGTGTTTATTTGTTATTGTGTTTGTTGATTACATATAATCGGATCAGTCAAAACAGATCTGCAATACAGGGTTTTGCTGTATTTCCCAAATTTTTTAAAAATTTCTAAAAAATTTTTCCAAAGTAAATTTTCCTTGCAAAAGTACCAAACTAGAGGTTGCTGTTTCAAATGCCACTACTAAACTACTATTTTTTTTCCTCTTTGACGGACTCGTGATGACTTTATTAAAAATAATTAAAATAGAATTAATCTGATTACAAAATCAAATCTTTTACTACGCCCCTTCTAATTTATAAGTCTTACCCCACTCGGCTACCTCGTAAATGCCCAAATGTGCCTCCTCGCACTAATTCAAAGAATTAGAACTTATGGCTAGCCTTATCAAATCAGAATTTCTTTAAATCTCTCTTACCTAGCATCTATAGTGAGAATAATCAAACCATCAAGAAAAAAACTCAAGGAACAAGAGAAAAAAGGAAGTATAAAAGAGGGAAAGCACTAAAAACCTATAACGACAACCAAAATAAACAAAAAGAAAAGATAAAAGATAAAAGGAACAAAGAAATTCTATTTCGATGAAGTCTAACCTAAGTAAATACTGAGTCTAAAATGTAACAATTGAACAAAACATCAGAAACAGAGTATAAAAATTATATAATACTGCACAAGGAAACGCCTCGTCTAAGTATTATATGTACAAATAAGAAAGTAAAAGTAAAATAAATCTAAACGGGGCTATGCCTTATGGAATCTTCTGGATAGAAATTTCATTTCAGAGATGACCTTACAAAAAACCTCAAGTGTCATTCATTGTTATCTCAATTACCTGAAAATAACTCGTGACTTGAACCCATATGGCAGGTGCCTTTCCCAATTTGGACGACATAAACATTGTCGATCTTTTGGAGGGGGTATGCTAGATTTCCCACTTTTTGGTGAAATTTCAAAAAGCCCAAGGAGAAATATCGAAGGTACCAAAACTTGAAAGGAGTATAAGTTTTATGCTTTGAAGAATAATATAACTGACCAAAAGTCTACTTCTGCCTAAGCTTCTGTAGCTTTTGACAAAAAACTTCAGGGTTATTGCCCTACTACATCTTCCATAGTAACAAAGTCTTCTACCCGGAGAGCCAAACCCAAAAGGAGATATCTTTTTCAGCTCTATTTCAGTTTTCATACATCCGATCTGAAACCTTTTATCCAAGTCGCTTCTAGATAAAGTCTTTGTTATGTACAGAAATATTGAATTCAAAGTTTTCATAGGTTGGTCTTTTTGTATAATTTTGGTACGAGGGATCGTTGGAAAGAGTTGATTAAAAATTTTTTGTACTAAACTACTATTTATTTTTAGTTTTCTTTCTTTTTACTTATTGAAGTTTAATACTTTTCCTAGTCTAGATCTTTGTCTATTCTCAGTTTTTCTTCTTTATCATTTTTGGAAATGCAGATCAGTGGAAAGAGTGATCTTTTTTTTGACTAGCAGTATTGCATAATAATGTTAGTTTAAATATTGTTATAGGTGCTAGTAATTTATGTGAATTTTCAAATCAAGATATATATGGGCCTTTGCAATAGAAAGAGCCGATACTGCCCAAAAATAAAAATCAGGTTTTTGTTATATTCAGATAAATTTTGACACGTGCTACATTTTTTAATTATAAGTGGAAATTGATTTGCATAATAAAAAATTGAGATATTTAAAAAAAAATTTCTTGGGAGTTTTGTACATCACGGATTACCCGATATAATGGACTAATCAAATCACGAAAATTTTGATTAACCCGGATCAGTCCGAACAAAACAAACGTGTTTTTCTCAAAATCATATATAAACTAGTATCAGCCCTTTCTACTGCAAAGGCCCCATATAATATCAGTAAGGGTATGACATTTATTATCTGATTTTTTAGGGGTAAGAGGGTTAGAGGAATTATCAGGTGCTATATAATAT
Source organism: Gigaspora rosea (assembly GCA_003550325.1). Classification (NCBI taxonomy): domain Eukaryota; kingdom Fungi; phylum Glomeromycota; class Glomeromycetes; order Diversisporales; family Gigasporaceae; genus Gigaspora; species Gigaspora rosea. The sequence continues at coordinate 167,066 of QKWP01001102.1, forward strand.
AGTATTATTAGCCAATTAAAATTGTGCAAAATAACTATATAAAAATTTTAATAATAATAATTAAAAATATAAAAATTTTATTTTATATTAATTTTAGAAAATTATTTGTACTAAGTAAGCTTGTTTAGCATTCAAAAATACACCAAATCAATATAATTATTTTTATTTTACTTGAATTTTAAATAATAAATGCATAATTTTGATTTTTGATCAAAAAAGTCAAATTTAAGCATCTTTTCTTAAATTTTAAGTAAAATAAAAAAGATTTTGCTGATTTAATGTGTTTTTAGATGCTGAACAAAGTTTACTTAGTGTATAAAGTTAGAATTAATTAATAAAATTTTGTGAATCATAAGATTTTATAGAATTTTATTAATAAAATTCTATAAAATTTTATAATTCACAAATTTTTATTAATAAATTTTAACTTTATACACTAAGTAAACTTGTTTAGCATCTAAAAATATATCAAATTGATATAATTATTTTTATTTTACTTGAAATTTAAAGAATTAATACATTATTTGGATTTTTCAAAAAAGTCAAATTTAAGCAACATTTCTCTAAATTTCAAGTAAAATAAAAACAATATTACTAATTTAATGTATTTTTAGGTGCTGAACATGTTTACTTAGTGCATTAAGTTAGAATTAATTAGTAAAATTTTGTAAATCATAAGATTTTATAGAATTTTATTAATAAAATTCTATAAAATCTTATGATTCACAAAATTTTACTAATTAATTCTAACTTTATGCACTAATAAACTTGTTCAGCATCTAAAATACATTAATCAGCAGAAACTTTTTTAATTTCTTGAAATTTGAAGAAAAAATGCTTAAATTTGACTTTTTTGATCAAAAATCAAAAATTATGCGTCTAATATCTAACATTCAAGTAAAATAAAAATAACTATGCTGATTTGATGTATTTTTGGATGCTAAACAAGTTTACTTAGTGTATAAAGTTAGAATTATTTTATAAAAATTTGTGAATAATAAGATTTTATAGAATTTTATTAATAAAATTTTATAAAATCTTATAATTAACAAAATTTTACTATTTAATTTTAACTTCAGGCATTAAGTAAACTTGTTCAGTGCCAAAATATACATATAAATATATTCAAACTCAGACCAGCTTGCAAAATTTGGACCAAATCTGGACTAAACACAGACTTGATTAAAGTTTTGATTTGGGTTTGGTTTGTAAATATTATTTGCTTGAATTTGATTGGCTAGTTTAGTATCAGGTAGAAGGAGGGGGTACCCTCTTAAAAGATGGAAATCACTTGATAAATGTCTCTACTCTAAAATATATGAACAAAGAGAATATTGATGTACAGCAAATATAGTCAAGATTGAAACTTGAAATTAGATCTGTACTCTAAAAATAATAAATCAAAAACCATGTCTTAGTAATTTTGATTTTGGGCAAGTAAATAGTTTATATAACAAATAAATATATATAGTGCTCCACAAAATCAAATCAAAGTTTGACATTAAGTCAAATATTTTGTTATAGAATAGGTTTTTCATTATTAAAAATCTAGAACATTCTAAGAATAGTTTAGCATAACATAGTTGAGACACAGAATAATATAGAAGGATCCTTTATACCTTTATACCTTTATACCTTTATACCTTTATACCTTTATACCTTTATACCTTTATACCTTTAT
>QKWP01001103.1:12253-47333 GCA_003550325.1 Gigaspora rosea
ATAATAATAATGTTTTTATAATAATTTTATAATATTTTTGAAACAGATTTAAATTTTTATTTTATTTTTAAAATTTTTATTATATTATTAATATATTATAAAAATATTATTAAAATATTTTTTTATATAAAAGCATATTTATTATATTTTCAAAATATTATTATTTTATTATAAAAACATATATACTTTTTTTTAAGTTTCAGTAAAGTAGACCTGCCGCTTGGAGATGACAACCAGATATATATATAATTTTAATACTGTATATATATATAAGTATAATAAAATTAGATTTAATAATAAATTACAATATATAAAAGTTAGGTTTAGGCCACAAATAAGTATTTAGGTTTACATATATATATGTTTGAGTTTTTATTCTTAGTATTAGATTTAAAAAAATGAATTTTTTTCAGTATTGTAAAAAGTTTCTATTAAATTTAATAAAGATAAAAGCAAGGTCTTACCTTTAATATTTAAAAAAAAAACCAATATATAAAAGTTTATTTTTAATTTTTAATTTTGTTATTGTTAATTTTTTTGATTATATTATGATATTTTATTATGATATTATTTTTTTTATTTTTATAAATTTTTTAATTTTTTTTTTTGACATTAATTTTTAACTTTTTTTTTATCAATTTTAGTCTATTTATTGTTTTCTTACTATCAATTTTATATTTTTATTTAACATTCTTTATTATTAATATTTTTAGAAGCTTTATACATGTACTTGAAGATTATATAGAATCTAAACTAATAAATATTTAAAGCTAAATATATTTATTTTATATATATTATAATATTTTATTTTTACATACTATTAATACTCTATTAATACATACTAATTCCAACTTAAACCTATTTCTAGAGATATACCTGATCTCTAACCAAAATATATATTTATTATTACATACCTTCAAAGCATTTTGATTGCATTTACTGTTCCACAGATTCAAATTAGCACTTAACGGATCTTAAAAATCAAGGACTTGGATTCAGTAGGACATAGTGGTCGGCCACTTGATATTTTCCAAAGAATTACTCAAAACTATAGGTATCAGATTTCTCATTACATCTTTATGATATGACTTTGAAACTTCTAAACCATTGAGAATCTATAAATGCAATTATCCTAGATGGCTTTGAAGTTATTGCTTTAATATTTATTTGTTTGGATAACCCAAAATCTGCAATCAGCATTTTTTTTCATAAACTAGAATGTTTTTAGAGTGTTGGAGGGCAAAGAAAAATAAATAGTAAGTAGAAATATAATAAGAAAATCAAAATTGCATATTCATTTCCATTACATAACATTAATGCCTACAAGATAAATGATGGTACAATGATGATAGTCACCGATTTTGGTATTTTCAAAAAATAAAAAAACCAAATGATGACCACAAGATGTAAAACTGGTCCTGGTGTACTTGCATAATTGGATTCAAAATATCTTGCTAATCACAAATACTTACATAATAAAATCTGATGTTTATAGTAATAGAATTCTTCTTTTGGAAATTTCAAGTGGTTGACAACCATTCAAATTTTGTGATAAAGTAATTAATAAAATTTTTAAGAGGAATGAAGGAAATTCCTGTGGAAGGAATACCAAAAGAATATGTTGAGCTATATACATATTGTTGGTATTTCTTTTTCTTTTGATATTATAAAGCAAACAAAAAAGTAAAAAGTTTACATATTCAATTTTATAACATATATACAGATCTATGCAGATGATTATTTTATAAACAATATAACTTCTTGCACATTATACAAGAACCTCTGGATCATGTCAAAATTCAATGAATATTTATCTAAACCAATTATACTTATACTAAACATGATAGTATATGTGACTGTGTATATCTATATTTATCTTTAGCTTTATGATTATAATTTACACATCATATTCCATCTAACCAGATTGCAAAAATTTATTACTGATCTTTAATTTATTAAAAGAATTCGATTATATCATGATATAGCTTTAAGTTGAAATTGTCCAACTGTACATAATCTTTAAACTTATTTAATACAAATATAAATTAAAATAAGGCAATATACTTAGTATTATATATTATAATAATAATTTAATTATTCTAACTTACTTCTTTTAATATATCTAATATTTTAGGATTCACTAAGCATGATGATATATGTGACTGTGTATATCTATATCCATTTTTAGTATAATTTACATATCATATTCCATCTAACAAGGTTGCAAAAAATCTATTATCGATCTTTAATTTGTTAAAAAGAATCCTTTTGATTAGATTTTCATATGATGTGGCTTTAAGTTGGAATTTATAAATGAAATTATTGATATCTTTATTTCCACTTGTCCAACTGCGCACAATCTTTAAACTTATTAAATACAAATATGAATTAAAATAAAGCAATATGCTATAGCATTGTATAATAATAATTTAAATATTCTAACTTACTTTCTTTTAATAATTCTAATAAATGTTAATATTTAAGATCCACTACGTATGATGATATATGTGACTATGTTATATCTATATCCATCTTTAGCTTCTTATATCGTATTTTATCTACCAGGTTGCAAAAAATCTATCACTAATTGTTAATTTATTAAAAAGAATAGATCTTTATACAATATGGCTTTAAGTTGAATTTATAAATAAAATTATTGACATCCTTATTTCCACTTGTCCAACTGCGCATGATCTTTAAATTTATTAAATGCAAATATGAATTAAAATAAAGCAATATACTATATAGTATCGTATAATAATAATTAATTGATCATCTGTGTAACAATAGGACAAATTTATTAATTAATAATAGGGCAAAATTTGCTGATTTACATATCGAATAAAAAAAATAGAAGCTCTTAGAGATATAAGTAACATATACCAATCTTTATTTTAATTATACACAAATCTACTGATCTATATTTCAATAGCCAGGAAACTCCCCAATCTATTTTTATTTAAGCTTTTATATGAATATACATGACTTATATATATAGGCTAGTTGGATTCCGGTAGTAAAAACTAATATTAATCGCTCAGCAATAATACTTTACGATATACTTATCAGTAACAAAATTACATACAATTTCACAGATTCTTAAGATTTTAACAACTTTGAGCTTAACAACCCTCCTACCATTGAATTTCTTTTACCAGAGCGACGGTTACCACTGAGTTTTGAATAACAGTACTTTTATTAGAATTTCTAAAGATTGAAAGTTAGCCGTAAGCAAAACTCGAAAGAATTCGTTGCTTTCAATATTGGTATAAAAAAAATGAGTAAATTTACAAAAAACAGGTATAATATATATATAGCGCATGCAATTATATGTTCTGTTTTGCTTCACATTTTTTGTTGTTAGTCAAATCAAGATAGGTAATAGCATGAATTATCTAGCAAGCGAAATAGTAAATTATAAATTTATGTCTGGAGATATAGATAACAAGAATAGAGCGAGTTTTCTTGTAAGAACAAAATATATTGAAGAGTTGATTCTGGTTTTAAATAGTGAAGCGATAATTAGAGTATTTTAATAGTTACTCCACAATATGATAGTGCTATATTCACATTGATACTAAAATATTTATTATATATATATTTTAGATCTTTCTCGTGTTTGAGACATTATTTCCGCAGCTACTTGACGATGTTGGTTTGCATAACGGGAGATCCAATTTTGCATGGTCTCTAATTTTGGTATTTCATACTTTTCAATTATTCCATCTTCTACGCATTGTTTTAGTTGAGTAAGCATACTTTTAGCGGTATGTCTTTCACTTTTGTTAACATTATCCTCTAAAAAATATCCCTCTAAAAGGTTCCACACTTTTTTTGGAATACGCTTTCCACACCTCTTCTTTTTGTATTTCTGTAAAGATTTTAGTGCCCATCCGGAAGCCAATGGCTATAAAGAAAATTGTGAACTGTAAAAGATTAACTGTCTATCATTGACTATGCAAATCAATAATTGCATACCTTGAATCCAAAACCGTTTTATTATTGACACTTTGAACCTTTCAATATTTGTTTCTTTTTTTCCACGAGTTTTATTTTGCATATGGGCTTCTTTTGAACTGCAATTTTGTTTGTAGTTTCATGTAAGTATTATTTTTTGCTTGAGGTTAAAGCATAGTTATAATTTTTCTGAAATTCATATCGAAAATACAGAAAATATAACGAACAAGCAACATATATGTGCATGTGTATCTAACATTACTATCCTCATCTATTTCAGATAAACTTTGGTTATAATTTGAAAGTGATGTAGTTGGATTATTTTCTGTGGATAATGGTATAGTAAATTGAGTTTATTAATTTATTGGATTTTATAAAATATGTTTATTTACAAACCTAATGTTTTTGCTAAAGTTTCTTCAACCAATACTGATTCTAACTCCTTTATTAACTCTTTTTTGTTTATATTCATATCTTTTAGAATACCACGTGTTTTTAGATGCTTTTTTACATTTTCTTTTTTCAATCTTTTAACACAGATATCTATAATACGTATCAGAATCAATTGCTTTATAGCCAATTATTGCAAAATACGACAAACTTTACAGACTTGTATCATTAAGTAATGAGATTGTCCAAGGATTCTTAGGTATTGAAGGCGTAGATATGTCTGGATTTGGTCTTTCGATTTATTTCAATTGTAATTTTTCTAAATCTCTCAGGAAAAAGGTTGTCCAGGCACCAATATTTGCAATATCTCTTGCCCGAATACAACCAGCATATTCGCCTATGATTGACCATGACCATTCGAACCAATTTGAAATACTAGGTAAGTTATTTTTAGCCTTCTTATCTTTATCATATTCTATATAATAAAAGAATTCTTTTTAAAATGTGTTTATATAAAGTTCCAAGCAACATATTCTATCCAATTGATGTACCCTTTTTTCTATCTGGCTTTAGGTGAGCCACTGAAGTTCCACAAATTCCAGAAATTGCATCTTCAATATCTTTTCCCGATGATATATCAAATCCTAATTTTACTTGTCGATTAATAGCATGTGTAATCTATTATTATAATATAAAGTAAGTCAATTATAATGTAATTCAAAATGATACCTGTAAATTCTCGAAATAACAGGCATGGGCGTTATTTCGAATTTTGGGCTTAATTTGGGCCAAAATTCGAAATAACGGCCATGCCCATTATTTCGAGAATTTATGGTAAATTTAAAACTAACCTGGGCATGATGGCTATCAATAGTTGTCTTAGCTTCCCCTGGTTCAAGAAATATACATTTTTTGGGCCAAATACCATACTAGTCATACCAGTGTCCTAAAATTATCATCAAGTCTGCATTATGATAATGACCCCATTATCCGAAATGATAGTAATCTATTTTGGCTTTTCTTTCATTGATTCAATAATAGCATGAAGACTCGACGCTGTAAACCAGGCGTCTTGACATGGATCATTCGACTAATGATCATATGCTTGAATATCAAGTTCAAGAGAACCAACTTTGCAAGTATATACTAGTACCAAATGAAGGGTCCATCCTTTTTTTCCAAAAAAATTTTCCTTTGTTTCTCTTGCACTTTTGGGTAATATTTTCATTTTATAATCTACAATTATAAGTGCTCCTTTATTATATAGCTCTAATAAATTGGCATTTATTTGTGCATTCAAATATGCTTTCCGCGTCTGATGAGCAAGATAGTACAAGAGGAGCTCAAGGTATTCGTCTATTTCATTATGCAATATAATCAGTGTATCAGCTTTCAACTAATAAAAAATTTTAAACAATTGACCACAATTGTTACACTCATAGTCATGTATTTCTTTACAAACACCAAAAGCATATAAGAGGCAGTAACTAATACAAGGGCTATGGATTGGAATTTCATGGATAGTAATTTCAAATTGTTGTTCGTACGTTTTTTTAAAATAACGTCATAAATATTCAAATTCATTGATGTAATTTTTCTTTATATTAATAAATTATAGTTAGACCAAGGAAAGTAAACATCAATTATATAAGGTAATTCTAAATTATTTACTTGAAGATTACTGTTCTGAATATTTGTTTCAATAAATCGGTTAATTTCAGAAAATACTTCATAGCCATAACGACTACAAGTCGAGCAAAGACCACCAAGATTTTCTTGATAGATATATTGTTTTCCTTGCAAAAGCTTCATAAAGGTTGTATGTTTAATATTATCCGGAAATTGGTAACTAAATTTTTCCCACAAAGCTTCTTTAGTATCTTTGAAATATTTTACTGGCAATCCAGTTTTAGTATCTGTTTTATAACTACTCATTATGACATTATTTTTGTCATTCAAAAATTCTTGTAACTGATTTAGTTTATTATTTGAAATAGTCATTCGTGTAAAAATTGGTTTTTCAAGATCTTCGGCGCCTGGACCATGAAGCCTTGCATATCGACGTGCTTCATTAATAGTATTTGATGAGGTAATCTAATAAAAAATAAATATTTGTTAAATATTGGATTATAGTATGAGTAAAAGTTGATACTAACATTTAGATTTTTCTTGATTTCGTTATATGAAAATTGATTCGCAATAATAGACAAAATGCGTTTTTTGCCATTTGAACCCTTTTTATTTATTTCTAGTGATTCTTAAAAACAGTTCCAAAAAACTTCTGTTTGATTACGAAATTTTACTGGCATTGACCGAAGAAAACCAAGGTTATACAAAGTTTGTAATATTTCACGATCTTTATTCGAATTTGTTGATCTTGTCCAAAATTCAAACTATGATAGATTGAATCAGAATAAAAATATAGATAATTCGGAATTTGCAAATCATGAATATAGATATGAGTAATATATTTTGTGTCAGAAAAAAAAGTGATCTATTTATATAATAAAAGATGATAATTTTTTAAACTGCAATTTGATTGTAATTCAAAAAAAAACTTGAAAATCTCAATTGCGGAATATTTCACTTATAGAATAGATTAGTTTTTTATAATATATATATTATTTTGTTATTAGAATATTAAGTTCACATTTTTATTTGATTTATATCATAGGATTAGATTTGGTTTAAATTTGGTAAGTCTATATTTCATAAGGCGAAATTGAGATTTCACAAAACATGGAATAACTATTATATATTTTTTATTTAGCTTACCTCAGATTGGTCTTTATTATAGGGTGTAATTTCTGTACAACCTATATGGCGAAGCATTGATTTCCAAGCATAAAGTTCTCGTGAACTTATTTGATATTTAGGTCCATATAATTGTGCTAATGAAGTTTGTAACTCGATAATTTCACTTTCTTGATTTTTCCAATTTTGAATAAATTCTATCCAATTAATATCTGATTTTGTTCGTTTTTTTAAATGGTACCGAAAAATTTGTTGTAGTAAAATTTCATTATTCCATTCTTCTAGTACATGATGCAAATCGTAATTCATTTATTAATATTTGCACATATGAATTGTTAATACCGAACAATTCATTAGCGTCAAATTTAGGCATATTATTTATTTTTGACCAAACGTCTGTTGGTGTTATTCCATTAACAATAGTTTTGATTTTGTTTTCTTCATAAACTGTAATAGTACATTTGTTAGTAATAAAACTTTGAATATATAAGAATCGTTTTTTTCCTATAATATTAACGAATGATGATTTGTATTTATTTCCAACATAGTTCCAATCTTGGTTTTTTGATAAACCAATTCCAAAAACTACTATTCGTAATTGATCTAAATAAAACTCAAAAGGTTGAAAATTAATATCTTCTAATAGTTGTTCTACAATATCTAATTGATCAAACCCTATAACAAATGGACCGGAAAATTTTGTTTTTGTATTGAATAAATGTTGATGTAACGAAGTTATAGCAGCCGATGATGTTAAATGTATTTCACTATATGCTAAACCACAAGATGCTTGATATCTGGGACTTAGAGAATATTCCATATCTGGTTCCAAAACACTAATAAAAAACTCGTATCCATTAAGTTCTACAAGTGTTTTCATGCCTATTCTTATAGGAAGAAGTATTGTTGTTTGGTGGTCTGGATCTTTTCCAATTGCGGTCCACCATTCTCGAGAAAAAGGCCCATAATGTATTTCTGGTACTATTTTTCTAATAGCAATAAGTGTTGTTTTATAATTTTTGCGTTTTGTCATTATTTTAGAAATAGTTTAAGTAGATTTAGATGTGACTTGGTATCTCATATTGTTTGATAACCCCGATCGTTATATTTGAAATCTAACTAATTTGTTTTGTTGTTACATTAATTCCGAATTAAATATTCTAACTTACTTTTTTTAAAATTTCTAATAAATTTGGTAAATAGTTAATGTTTTAAGATCTACTAGATATGATGGTATATGTGACTGTGTTATATCTATATCCATTTTTAGCTTCTTACATATTGTATTCTATCGCAAAAAATCTATCACTGATCATTAATTTATTAAAAGAAATCCATTCGATTAGATCACAAGTGGCTTTAAGTTGAAATTCATAAATGAAATTATTGATATCCTCTATTTTCACTTGTTTAACTGTGCATAATCTTTAAACTTATTAAATACAATATGAGTTAAAATAAGGCAATATAATATAATATCGTATAATAATAATTTAAATATTCTAATTTAGGGTGTGGCGACTTAGAGAAGTTGGTAAGTTGACACTCCCAAGTAGCAGGTCTAGAGTTCAAATCCTACTGGCGACGTTTTGAAAAAATAGACCTGTGTTCTAGTAACTGCTTCTCGTCGATCAGTTGGATACATTACCTGTAGTCCTTGGTTACTATCTTGAATGAGAGCTTTGGGCGAAGTTGTGTATCATTACACAGACAAATCCAAGGAACCGGAGAAACAGAAACCCATTTGGCAAGTCCCGAGTAAGGAGGTAGCAAAGATCTTTGACGGTGCTACAGAACTGGAATACTAGAAACCAGAGCTAGCGAACTGAATAACAAAAGATCTTCAGAGGAGGAGGTTCACCAACCTGGCCACCAGAGTCATACTAGAGGAAAAGGACCTATGCTTTGGAAGTAGGTACCAGGGAAAGAAAAACTATGGCACCAGTATGGCACCTAAAGCCGAGTAAACCAACCCTTTCAGGCTAACTGGATTGGAAGTTTGGGAATATCGGGGAAGGACCAGTAGGAAGATGATGGTGAGTACCGGGGTTGGAGCAAACCTTACAAGGGCATAAGTAGGTAATACAAGTTACCTAAGTATAGGTAATATGTACCTGTGTAGAACAGGAACTGCTATACCAAGTGTACTGCAAGAATAAATTAGTCCTAAGGGGATATTTGTTGATATCTGGGACTGGCCCCAACTGACTAATATATCGGGGGACAGTACCAGTGATACAAGCAGGATTGGTAGGAGGAGCTTGGACCAGAGGGTTTAAATAGGCAATTCTCTAGTTGGGTTGCAGGTATGGTAGCTAGTGTAGAATCTTCGGGCAGACAACTTAAATTAGACAACCAAAAGTTGTACGTGTGGCTAGTTGTATCCTCATCCATGTAACAAATGTCGGGTGCCAAAGAGGTGCCCTTGATCCACAGGCTTGATTAAATAAAAACATCTACCCAGAGTGGGAGCTTTAACTATAAAAAAAAATATATACAGTCACCCCTGGCTATAGTCACACCTTTGGGCCCCCAAAAATATGTAATTATAGCAAGAGTATGATTATAGCAAAAAAAATTAAATTTATAAATAAAGCTATCCAAATTAATTTCTAGGTTTTATATAATCTAAATTTAATTTTTTTTAAAAATTACACAATCATCAAAGGTAGGTTTGTGGACCAAACACTTTTTTTTAAGTTACGATATTACTACAGTACTTAGTTTGGGTTTGGGAATCGGGATTTCTACCTAATTTGGTTTATAACCCATTTTGGTAAATAGTATTGAACTCCAATTTATTATAACGCTTAACAAAAAGATGTGATCAGTTGTATTTTCCATTGTATCGTTGTTAATTTCCCATAATTTTATATGGCGTCATAATCTAAATATAATATGAAGGAATTAATCAACTGTCTATTCTAAATATTTATTATACCAACTAGGTTAAAACCACAGATAAGTTTGTATAATTTGAGTAAATAATTGTCGATTTCAAACATAAAAAATCTGTCGATATCGTTTTTGTCATATTTGAAAAATTTACGATTACATACGTATAGTAAACTCTCCCTAAGCGCAAACCCCTTAATGCATATTTTCAGTAAAATGGTTACTATAGTATATTAAGTTGCATAATCAAACAATACTTTCCACCCATGAGAAATTATATAGAATCCACGTGAATCCTCCATTATATGGTAGACGAAAATTTTTTGATGCCCATTGTTGTGATAACGTAATGATTTCTATATGCCCAATTAAATAAAGTTAAAATTAGAAGATAACTTAATGATTTCTATATACCAATTAAATAAAGTTGGGTGTTCGGTCAACTATTTAAATCAAAACTATATATGGTACCATATAAAAATTAATTACTGTATTAAGGATTTTTTTGATTAGGATAGTGATCGATAGTGACTGGGATTATTTATCACTTTTTTATATATAATTCGTGTGTTTTTAGATATTTAGAGCGAATAGCTTTATTTTTCTTAATTATTTTAGCATAAATCGATTCTTAAACACCTTTATAACAAAGTTACGTTGAAACTTTTTTAACAATAATACTTAAAACGCGGAGGAACAGTGTTATGACGGCCAGACTCAACGTACCGAGCAGGCTACTGTATCCTGCGCAGCTGTGAGAACCGAGCTTAAAACGGCGAGCGTATCTACAGAAGAACAAACTTTTGCTTCAGATCCCAAATCACCATCTCACTCTGAGGCAGAATCTATACTTACAAATCAACTTTCTTACTCAATGCCCTGTTACAACAAATTCTTACAATTCTACAACCTACCTACTCTTGACTCATCACAAACTATAGAATCATTTCTAACTTATATACAAGAAAACCATCCATCATACTATTCACCAAAATTCATCAAAATCTCAATCTACACTGATAAATCCTTGGACTATAAAGAGGCACATATATATGTACCTTGTGAACTTTGTCCATTACACAACCACTCCTTACTACCTTTTGAGGACCTTCACTATTGTGCTCATATTCCACTCAAATCTCACACAGACTCTAACTCTGACAATATACCCACTACAACAAATCTAACCAGCCTCGTATATGACAATGTACAGCTACTTGAACAATCTAATACAAAAGATTTACATCTTACAATTGCCACCCACAATGTCAGAGGATTTAATATACCTGCAAAGAGACAAAGTTGGCAGGATTACTGTACCAACTATAATATCTCTATTGCTTGTATTACTGAAACCAAAATCTCACATAAAACAAAACTTTCATTTTGCAATAATAATCAATATACTTATTATTGGGCTAATTCAGAAAGCTCAATAGAAGGAGCAGCTATCATGATTCGAAACTACCTTAAACCTCATGTACACAGCTGCCATACTCATCCAGGTGGAGCAGTTGCTTTGGATTTCTTCTTTAAAGGCAATATTAAGTTGCGTGTTATCTCAGTATATCTGTCCTCTACAGATATGTATAGAAGAAACCAAACACAAAATGCTGTAATCAACTGGATATTACAGGCACAACAATCCAACCTACACCCTATCATACTTGGAGACTTTAATACACAGGACAATATATATAGCTCCTCATCAAAATTTAAACTTATCAACTTTCTACATCGCTCTAATATGTTTGATATTGGCGCACACTTAAACAATACACACCATACCTGGACAAACAATCATAACAAAAGCAGAATTGATTATATTTGGACTAACTCTTTCAATATTCAATTTCTTTTATCATACAATTTAGACAATAGCAGCACTAGTACACTAAGTGATCATCTTATTCTTACAACATCCTGGACTTTTCCTAATGCCTTTAGTAAATCCCCTCGCTTCCATACTGGTATTAGCCGTAGGATCTTTGATTATAGAGCTATGTCTTCTGACCAGTGGATAGAATTTTTTGAACTCTCAGACCAGCTATTTACACAGTACAACATTCCTTTATCAACTAATACTCAAGAAAATATTAATAAGACATGGCAAAATATACAGCATTGTATTACACAAGCAGCAACTCAAATAATTCCTAATAAAACTACTCGTAAACGAAGCTACAATCACAAATATACACCCCATTGCACTGCACTCCACAATGGACTCAAGAAGCTTGGCCATCTAATCAAAGTTATTAGAAACAACTCTAACCCACACTTACCACATATAAACTCACACATTCTACTTATTAAATCATATACCAAATGCAATCTCAACCCACTTACCTCACTAGACCAAAACTATACCCAGCCCTGGCTTCAGCATGCCTATGAAATCTGGAAGCAGGTCTATAAAGCTTACCAAATGGAGCACTCTCTTCTTCTCCGACAGCAGATTAACCAGGCATCAGAGAAAAGATGTGAAACCTTGGTCTCCAAACCTACACAAGCTATTAACAGTATTCTTGATAGATACAAACCCCCTATCCATTTTACTAATATCAAACTTAACAATCAACTAATTACTGACCCTCATATTATCAAGCAACATGTTCAAGCACACTTTTATAACTGGACAGCATTCAGACCTATTAATCAACTATTATTTGACAATTTCTGGTATCAACATTACCAACCTCTTACTCATATTAACTCTAAGTGGTATACTCCTCTTACCCACAATATAACAGAAGTCGAAGTCTATCAAACAATCTCCAAACTTCCAAATGGCAAAGCCTGTGGTCCTACAGGAATAAGCTATGAAATGATAAAACATCTTGGCCCTACATGCATTACTGCACTTACTGCTTTATTTAATCGCTGCCTTTTAAACGGTGACATCCCTAAAGTATGGAAACATAGCAGAATCTTCCCTATCCCAAAGAAAACAGTATTTGAAGGCAATCTAAATCTAACTCGACCAATTAGCCTTGTAGAACATATACGAAAACTATATACTAAAATAATCACTAATAGACTTAGTTCTGTTTTCTCACAACACCCAATACTATCACCCTATAATTACGTTGCTCTTCCCAACAATAGCACATCTATTCCTATTCATATTTTAAATAATCTTATTGAAGACGCAAATTGTAATCACAAGGAAATATGGCTCTTGTCTCAGGATATGAGCAAGGCTTATAACTCTGTGAACTTCACCCTTTTTGAACATTCACTCTCTCGTCTTGCACTACCCCCTCAAATCATCAACATTCTTACAAACTTATTGGCAAATAGACAAAATAGAGTTATTACTAATCTTGGTCTTACCTCACCATATCAGGTGAATAATGGTATTGACCAAGGTGAAACAATTACTCCTCTTTTATGGCGAATATACTACGATCCCTTAATTACCTATATCTATTCTAATTCACCAGGATACACAATGGAAACAGCATGGTTCACTAATTTAAAAAATCTAACTACTGACAAGATCAAAGCCAAATGTTCAGTTCTGGCCTATATGGATGATACACTATGGGTTGCATCTTCACAAGCAGAATTGAACAATATTATATCTATAGCAGAATCATTTTATAACATGGCCAATATTCAAGTCAACCCATCTAAATCTATCTTAGCTACTAATTACAAACTAGATACATACACACCAACAATCTTCAATAACCAACCCTTACCACTTCAACCAAAACATCAGCCTTTCAAGTTTCTTGGATGCTGGTTTACACTTGACAACAAACAAACCCAACAAATACAGCTAATAAAAACAGAATCTGCTCAGCTCATTAATATTGCAAAAAGAAAACAAATTACTGACACCCAGGCTCGTTATATTATTAACACTGTAATCATTCCTACTATCGAATATCGGCTACAGAATATTATACTTAGTAGATCAGTATGCGATGGAATTCTCTCTCAACATATTGGTTTGGTCAAACATAAGGCTAAACTATGCAAAACCATACCTACTAGCACCCTTCTTCACCCACAGATATACAATATTAAAAATATTTGGGACATCCAACTTCAACACCATATCTCCAATTTCACTAAACGGCTAAATAATAGTGATTTACTTGGAACAACAACTCATATACGTATCCAACAACTTCAAAATAATTTATGGTCACCTATTAGTATACTTTTACACCCAAAGCCTATTATAGATGGCCCTAATAGATTCTCTACCAACTTTAAAATTATTCAACTTTTTAAACACCTGGGATGGTCAATCAATTCCAACTCAAACTCTAATATTCCTTTTACAATTAAGGAAGGTTCCATTTCCTTAGAATCTCTTTTATCAACACACTCAAACTATGCAACTTTTAAAAAGCAAATCCGACATCACCACTTACTTTTTCTGGATCAACTTCTAACCTTTGACAACTCCAGCCTTCTCGACTGGAAACATATTTCACCAAGACTTAATAAAATTCCAAAAGGAAAAATACCCTCATGGTTTACTTTACTAGAAGATAAAATTTTAAGCCATTCATATGAACGTACTTTATATTCATATTTGGAACTACCACAATCCAATTACTATAGTTATACAACTGGTCACCCCTCATCCAAAAATGCTAAACCATGGCTTATTACTATTCTAAATAACCAAATTATAATTGGTAAAGCGCGCCGCAAACCAACAGCATCTGACTATACGCTTATAACCCACTGGCAGTGCTCCTTTGAAATTCATGCCACACAGCTATATCCAATCCAAACTATGCTAACATATCCATGCACAAACTGCTCACTTAACTCTAATATCATTACAAACAAATGCACTATACTAGTACCCACTAGTCATGCTACAAAATTTTTTGGCAGAATCAATCCATCTGACAAATCTATTAATTTAAATGCTAATTATTTAGATTTAATATATTCACTAGCTATTAGAAACCCTATACATATTCCACCTACACCAAATATCACAATCTCTTCTCAAATTCCTAATATATTCCAACCTAGTATAGCACTTGATAATCTTCAAACAATAGCATACAATAATAGTAGTTCAACTGAACTAACCTTTTATACCGATGGCTCTGTCCGTGACCTGGGCAACTCTCAGTGCTCAATGGGAATTGGATGGGCCCAGTTAGCTGATCAAACTATTACACATACCTTTCAGGCACAAATTAAATATTGGCCATGCTCCTACAAAGCTGAACTAGTAGCAGTTTTATCTGCTATCTGCACAGCTCCCAGAAATTGCTCTGTTCATATTTATACAGATTCACAATCTGTTATTTCCAAATATGAAAATCTATCTAGTATTTCCCAAATACCAAAGTTCTTAAATACCCCTTATTGGTCAATTTGGAACACCTTACTAAACCTTATTAAATCTTACAAACTTACTATTACCCTTCACAAAGTTACAGCACACCAAGATAATGAATTCAACAATAAAGCTTATTACCTAGCACGACATCATGATACTGCACCATACCTGCTTTTTGAACCAGACAACATATACAACTTCCAATTTACTCTTTCTACTGACAATTTTCCTATTGAACTACCAATACGACATAGTGTCAAAACACTATGTCATGCTCATATACTTGCACTATGGACATCCCAAAATCGCTTTCAACAATAGACAAATATTACACAATACATTTGCTGGAAAGCTACATGGCTATATATTAATAATAACCAAAAAATTTCAGACTCTTTTAATAGTTTTCATTCTTCAACTCTTAAATCATTCAAGGTTAAGATACTTCTAGATGAACTCCCTGTACCACATACATTACACAAAAGAAACTCACTATACCCAAACATCTGTCACCTCTGCCAACGATCTAGCTATGCACTACATTGGACTATCTGCCCAACAGCTAAACCTCTACTAGACATTATTAAAGAATCCCTATCTACTATTCTAAGTTCTAGCAAACTTGAGATCTCTCAACTCTCAACAGAAGAGCTTCATACTCAAATTCTTAATCTTGATAGTTTTCAAATACATCACTTCCCTAACAGACCCTCAATATTCTCTACATTGTCTGGACTCATCCCTCTGGACATAATCCAGATACTATCTGAGTACACTTTATCCTACAAAACTGCCAACACACTTTCTATACAACTTTTACTTCACATAAACAAATTAATTTATACAAACATTTGGATACCATATTGTATAGACAGAGCCCAAAACCAACAAATTCCCTTACAGTCGTCTGAACTGGCCTCAATAAACCCTCCTACTTCTCACAATCAATTTAGTAACCAAGAAAATAATAATTCTATAACCCAGATCTCTATACGCAAAATAGAAACCTGGCTTCCCAAATGGATCAAATATTCAACCCAGCCTTCTGACATTCTACATTATTCCTCAATCTAGGTGAGCCTTGGCCACTCTGGTTGGTTTAGGCCACAGATAAGTATTTAAGTTTACTTTTATATATGTCTGAGTTCTTAGTCTTAGCAATAGATTTAAACAATGAAAATTTTTCCAGTCTTGTAAAAACTCTCCATTAAATCTAATAAAGATAAGAGCAAGGTCTCACCATTAAAATTTAAAAAAAAAAAAAAAAAAAAACAATAATACTTAAATCTCGTGCTGACTCTTTACAAAAATTCTGTTTCATGTTGTAACTATCCTAAGAGAGGTATTTTTATTATGGGCAAAAAATTTGATGCTAGAATACAATATTTTTAACGTAACTTTGTTATAAAGGTGTTTAAGAATAGATTTACTAGTCAGGGCGCATATCAATTTTACATAATAACATTACATGAGAATTTTATACTTACCTTTAAGATCATAAAAAGATAACTTACAAAACTCTCTAAATATTCGACCTTCAAGCATTAGTAGAACTTAATCTGTGAGTTTTATTACCCTTACTTATAGCTTTTTTATTTAATACTATTTAATTTTTTCTTTAAATATTAGAAGACAAAAATAGCATAGATTTTAGCTTCGTCACCAAAATCCTTTTCATGAAGCTAATTTATACTGGATCTTTTTTAATCACAAACTACTACAAATCACAGGCTATATGGTTACTTATAAGCACAAAGTAGGTTTCATTAGTAAATTTTTAAATGATAGTGAATTGAAAATTTTACTATATATAAATACAGTATATAGATCAGAACGTTTATTCGATAACTTAACTAGATCTTTTTTAATTCAGATCTTTTTTCAGGCGTCTCTACATTTTCTTGGATTTTTTGAGCATTCCACTTCAGCTTTGGGATCTCTTGAGCTTAGATACTGAGTTTATATAAGTGTCTTATTTTGCCTTTTTGAGCTCTTTTCAAGTTCTTTTATTTTTAGTTTTTTTTTTACGTTGCATTTTTTCCCAGACCTTAATTTCGAGTAAATAGCTGGGCATTATTTTATTGCTCAGATACAGGGCTCTTTGTTTTCTGTTCTTATTGTTATTTTTTGCTAATTATTTTTAGATTGCTATTATTTAAGGGTTCTTTCAAAGACCAGCAATGTAAACCAAACCCGGCAATTTGTGACATAGTAGAATCCCAAAGGTTTTTATTAGATTCTACGATTATGTCATAACCTAAACTATGGCGTGAACATGATTGGTAGATTACAAGACTATCAACTCGGTTTTGTACTCTGTATTGACGTTTAGTAGAATCGTTATCGTTGTTTCAATATTTTATTCGCGTATTCTATTTATGGCCTCTGATAAGATTTCGTAAGATTTGGAAGCATACTTGACAGAAGTTTATTGTTACTCTATACGAATAAATTACATTTCGGGAGATAATTGTTATTTCTTTAAACTATGAGTACCGCCAAATTAAACCTGACGTGAATATTCAAGATTTCACCGTGGTGAACTGATCATATTTATATTTAAGTATATAATATTATAGTTT
This sequence comes from Gigaspora rosea, assembly GCA_003550325.1. Taxonomy (NCBI): domain Eukaryota; kingdom Fungi; phylum Glomeromycota; class Glomeromycetes; order Diversisporales; family Gigasporaceae; genus Gigaspora; species Gigaspora rosea. The sequence continues at coordinate 30,158 of QKWP01001103.1, forward strand.
TCAGGAGTAAGTTTGCGGCAGTGAAAGCTTAAATGTTACTTCCTGGTTTTACCTTGGCAGATCAGTTTTAAGTTTGTTTGTTCAGAAAAAATCTGCTAATATAGGGCGTACTGAAGGAATTAATTGTCTTGGCGAATATGAAATAGGAGTTGAAAAGGATGAAAACAAACATTCACATATCAAAATCAGCAGACGCGAATAATAAGAGAACTAAAATACCTGTAGCTATCAAAATTATAGATCTTGAATATGCTGAAGATGAGATTTAAGATATTCAACAAGAAATAGCCATTTTTTCACAATTAGATTTGCAGTATTTGACTAGGTAAATACTTTCTATAATTTTTTAATATACAATGGTGACTTATTTTTTATGTAGTAACTGATATATTAAATATTTAGTTGTAAATTATTTAGATACTATGGTTCATACCTCAAAGGATCCCATTATGGATTATCATGGAATATTGTTCAGGAGAATCTTGTTCTGATTTAGTAAGCAAATAATGGTCGTTTTTTTTTTTTTTTAGATATTTATTATTTTATAATTTTTTTTTCTTTTAAAGATGAAGCCTGGTGTTTTTTAGAAAAGAATGTATAGCAACCATATTATGAGAACTATTAAAAGAATTGGACTATCTGCATGCTGAACACAAACTTCTCAGAGGTTGGTATCGAGTACGTTTTATTGATAAAAGTATACTTTATATTTATTTATTGTTATTGCTATAAAAAAAAATTTTTTTTTCAGATAACTGAACATTAGCTAACATGAAAGATTCTCTCCAAACTTGGAAGCTGAATATAGCTTTGGTTTTTACGGTTAATTTTAGTCACTATTTAGAAGATTAGCCGCTAAGGTCGTGGTGATGACAATTATAATTTTAATAGTAGCGATTGGGCTGACTCTTTTAAAAAGTTATCGTGAACAACTCAATTGATTTTTTAGAGTACTGTACTTAGAATATTGATTTACTTTATGTATTTTATTAATAAATAAATTTGTTATAATACGAATAATATGGTAATAAAATTTATTTATAAGAGTCAAACTCTTATTAATAACGTTTGGGCACCTTGATATTTGATAATGGATGAATAAACTGTTTTGGTAATAAACATGATCCATTCCAATAGCCAGCATAATTTTTTATAAAAAAAATGATCGTTTTATGTTAATATGTTTCAACCCCAAACCCTATTTTGATAACAGAGTTGCGCAAAATTAGGGTTGGCTAAATAGTAGCGTGGGATTAAGGTTTAGAGTTAGATAGTAATGCGAGATTAATTGAAGAGTTGGGCAATTAGATTAAGGGTGTTCTCAAGCATCTCAATCAATTGATTTAATAATGATCATGATGATGGTCAAGCATCAGCATCAATAATGATGTTAATAGAATTAAATGCTTAAGCATACTTTTTTTCTTTTGATCGTAATCTTCACTATACCACCAAAAACAACTAAAAATCCAATAAAAAAATTCTATTCAATTGACTGTCGAAGCTTCAACTTTAGTTGCATCGCTTTTCCTTTTAATGATTATACAATTTAAATTTTTTGTTGCAACAGCAACAGAACCAATTTATTAAATTGTTAGCGAAAGTTGCTTTACAGCAACAAGAAGTAATAATTTTTTTATCTGATATGTCTTTGTGTAGGTCCGAACCTGTATCGATTCTGATAAATCAAGGGTCCGAACTCGGTCCGTCAACAGACCGGGCCCGGACCTTTTGCGAAACACTATCTAGTCCTATAGCCTCTAAATTTTTATTTCACACACTTAAAAAAATCAGATTTCCTTTTTTGGTTTATGTTACCTGCGCAAATAAGTCAAGCCAAGGCATGCCTATCAAGGCATGCCGATTTTTTTACCCGTGCCCCCAACCCTATTCAATACAGCAATAGTCACACCAAACCTTCAAACTAGATTCGAATCATACAATTTATAAATAGATCTTGTTTACATACCTATCTTTGACTAGCTTTGATAAACTTCCCACTTCGTGCCAATCAACCCTAACCTTAATTATACTCTAAGACTGTCCTTTCAGTTTTTTATTTGCACTAATCACCCGACTAGATGAGCGGGTGCTCTGGTAAAGATGAAAAACTAGATTAAGTTCTTTGTGTTCTAATACTAACCACCCGACTAAATGAGCAGGTGCTCTGGTATTAGTTGTAAATCCAGTGTTCTGTATTAATAAAATGCTCTGGTACGGGTGTAAATCTGAGAACTTAATTTAAGGGCTTTCTTTTTGAAGTAAAAGTTACTGTTTTTCTCGTTTTTGGGCGGAATTTGTGTCGTCCTTTGGATATTTGAATATGGTTTCACCAAAAGATAACCATATGAGGTACAATAGTGGTAGGTTAATATCATTGCTAGTCACTGCGCTAGGTTTATAGGGGTTAGCCTCATCTTACCTGGTTTTTTTTGCTTGCTGCTTTTCTCTTTTCAAAGCGAGGATAATGTGCACTAGAAGAAAAGAGGGGTTTCTTTCCTTGAAATGATAAAGTTCTTCCCAGAAAAAGAATCCTAACTATATGGGTACGCCTCTACATAGCAGTCAGGACTAGTAGGCAATGTTTGCCGAAGCCAAGTATCCAAACGTTATTTATTTGTGATTTTGGAAATAATGTAAATAATTAGTATAATTAGTAAAAGTTAATTTTAGATAGTAATTGTATTAAAAATTATAATAATTTGTATTTAATAATAATTTAATAAATATATGTCTGATATATTAAATAAATAAATAAAAATAAATATCAAAACCCGTTAATACTTTTAAATATTGTAATTTATTAAAGTAAATATGTTGTGTGCAGTACTAGTGCCAAATCTGAAAGTTTCGGGCTTCAGATTATAACATTTGAAACCTTATCCGAAACTCGAAACCTCACCCAACACCTGAAACCTCATTCGAAACCCAAAACCTCACATGAACACCAAAAACTACCCAAACTTCTGTGTACATTTTATTGCATTAATGCATTATATATCTCTTTCAAATGCACTGATGTATACTATGTATCTCTTCAATATATATTAATTGTGTTGATGTATGTTATATATCTCCTTAAAGAATACAATAAAATTTGAATAGCTAGCGCTATTTGGGCTGGAATGCATTCAACAGTTTATTGCATGTGTGCAGTCCTTTTTGTTGTCATGATTCACAAGTATAACATGAAAGGTATAATTCTGGAGTTTACATTCTGACAATCAAGATTGCTTTGCAAGAATCAGTTTTTTTTACTTACTACGTAAAAACTGGATACAATATTAAGTAATAATAATAATTAGTACATCCATATTTACTAATGATAGAATTGATAAGTAACCGCGGAATTACATAAATTGTTGGTATCAAAAGTTATCAAATACTTATCGATTCATCATTGGCAATCTTTTCTATCGCTCTAGAATTTTGAAATCAGTTGTAATAATGGCATGATATTAAAAATAAAGTTGTCCAGCTTTAAAAAAACCGAACAAGCTAAGGCAGTGAAAAAAACATAATTAAAAAATGATCTATATAATGTATGTTATAATTTATTCAAAAATAATTTACATTTTGGGTTCATTAAAAATAAATCAATTTTATAATAAATTTTAAAGGCTTCAATATTATATTTTTGAGTTTCGGATTATAGGTTTGGGTTTCGGATTATAGTTTCGGGGTTTCGGGTTTCGGAGTTTCGATTTTTTTTAAAAAATCTGAAACTAGTTTCGGATTAGAACCCTTCCGAAACTAGTTTCGGGTAGGCTTCGTTTTGACACCATGTTTGGTCTAGATTAAATTGTTTGTATTACATCATAAGGGGAGTAACAAAAATCAGGTGATTTTTTAGGGGGGAGGGGGGTAAAAAAAGTTAAAATTATATATAAGAACCTGACTATTTATATATTAAGGAAGAGGGAGGGGGGTAGGCCTCTGATAAAAAATAATCAGGTGATTAATGACACTGCCCTAACTATTCTGTGCGTTATTGTTACATTAAAATAGTTGAAAAAAGTAGCTCTAGACATCTAAAAACATACAAGTCATTCCTTACTATTAAATTATATATAAAAAGTGAAATACGCCAGCCACTATTTTGATTACTATTCTGATCATTAAATTCCAATAATTAATTTCATATTATACCACATATAGTTTTGTCAAACATTGTTGACCGAATACCCCAATAACGCATGTTCCCTAGGGATGTTAAGTGGTGCGTCTGGTGCGGTCTGGTCCCGGTCCCTAAAAAGTCCAGGTCCGAAACTTGTTCACTCCCCTGCCAAAAAATAGTTAAAACCGATCCTACTTTAGCAGTTTAATGTATCGAACAATAGTGATTGTATTGAATTCGTTCTAGTATTAGATCTCAAGATATAAGACTGGTTTTTGGACTAATTCTGAGCTAGTTCCTAAAAAGTCCGGTCCGGACTCGGTATGAACCAGTTCCCCACAGACCACTTAACATTTCTGATGTTCTCGAGATTACTATATTTAATTTTAGTTAGTTCTTAAAATAAAAAAAAAAATTTATTTTATCTCCTTATACGTGCAATGCTTTTTGGTAATGTTTTTTTCATGTATTAAGGAATCATAATCATAAATTACCGAAGAATGTATACTTATGGTATGGCCAATTTCCCGATAGGCCACTTATCCGATATTATCAAAATCACTCACAGATTTGATTTTTATTATTTTTTTTTTTAGAAAAAAAATCTGTTACAAATTTTTTTATGTTTGAAAAAAAAACTGTGGCCTAATATTGATGAAAATACATTAATATGAAACTACATACGGTATTTAGAAAAAATTTTCTAAGGCTTTTTGTTTCATATTTGCTGAATATTTCCTTCTGACAATATTATTGTATTTTTTTAAAGTTCTCAAATCTTCAACTTTAAATTCTGCATCAGTTTGTTGTCCAAAATAATCGAAAAAAGTAGTCAAAGCTTCTAATCTTTCTTTATGATTTATTAAAACCAATTCTTCATCACTTGAGCTACTATCAAATTCTACAGATTGGGTTGCAAGTTCAACAATTTGTTCATCATCTAGAAGTTCTTCTATTGGAACAACTTCGTTACCATTAATATAAGTAGTGAGCCCACTTATAGTATCAATAATTTCTGAACTTAAAATTTGGTGTAAATTTCTTCTTCATTTTTTTCTAAATTTTCCTGCTCATCTGTTGCTCTTTCAATCATTAATGGATTAGAATCAGGTAAAATACCTGTTTTTTCCAACAATTATGAATTGTTTGCTGTGTAATACCTTTCCATGCATCACCGATAAATTGAATTGCTTCTAAAACATTCAATTTTCTAATAATACACGTAATAATAATAATAAATCATAATTAATAATAAATAAAATTCTAATTTAAATAACAAGCATCCTAAAGAGCACTAGCAGTGTATTTCAAAAATTAATTATTACCATATAAATGCGAAATAACGCCTAACTGGGCATTAATTAAGTGATCTGCACACTATGTTGGATACGCCCATGTGCGTTATTGTTTGATTTTTTTTTAATCTAATATAGTCAATATTCCATAAATGCATGTAATTAAGTGCTCTAAATGCGCACTTATAGAACGTATTCTACATATAATACATTTGGCGGATCGTACTTATAGAAAAATAGTGCATATGATGCACTTATAGAAAGAAAGTGCACTTATGGTATAAAAAAAAAGTGCACTTATTGAAAGAAAAGTGAACTTATAAAGTATGCACTTATAAAAGATCGACTATATAATCATTTTTTCCAACAATGATTATATGCTACTGCGCATTAATTCCGAATGCTAATTCGAAACCACATAAGGATTCAATTTTCAAAATAACGCACACAGGCGTTATTTCGCGCTTATATAGTAGGGTTGATTGTTTTGAATAAAGATATTCAGAACACCAAAACCTTGTTAATTAAAATTTGGATTGTTATATCTAACCGCCTATCTTACTCTAATTCTAGTAGTAAATGATAATAGTGCACTTTAGTTAACTTACTTGTCTTTTTTATCACTATTACATTCAAATCTTCTAATTAATTCTTGAGAATAAAGTTTCTTATATTTGATCTATATACAGTAATTACTATTATTAAAATAAATTATAAAAAAAATAATAATAATATAAATCTTGCAATACTTTAAAATTATTGATGATGCCAGCATCCATAGGTTGAAGATGCGCTATCGTATGAGGTGGCAATAAGTGGATATCAATATTGCTTAATTTCAAACTGTTTTTCTTACTTCTTTTACTGTTATAAAAAATCAATACTTATAGGTAACTAACAAATCATAATAAATTCTCAATTTATACATTATAATTTTTAATTTATCAATTTTATTTAGACCTTATTGTTTAGCTTATTAAATTCTTTTTGCACTTCACGGATTCAATTTAATATTGCGTAACAACACTCATGAGCGATATTTCGAAATTATATCATCCAAAAATAAGATGTATGACTTCGAAATGAGCTCATGCGCATCCCGAAATAACGCGCAAGTTTGGATCAATGTAAATTAGCTGATTACATAAATGTCTTCGTATATTAGACAACCGGTCTTTAGCCCAAAATAACGCACATGCGCGTACTCGAAATAACGCGCACGTACTTAAAATAACGCGCAGATGAGCGTTATTACGTGAAAATACAGTATCCTAAGTCATGAACACCATTTTTGATATCTAATTTAATTACAGTACCTGTTATTATTGTTATCATTATTCAAGAAGCCACGTTTACGACCACGGCTAAGAAAATAAGAAATAAAATTAAAGGTTAGTAAATGTTTTATATTTTTCTTAGACCAAATTAAAATGAACAGGAAACTACAATTACCATGTGCTATCATTATTATTAGGAGACATACCACGATTACTATCAGGAAATAACGTATAAGAAAAAAATTGGATAAATGCATATTACTTTCCTCTTAAATAATCTGAAAAAGTATTAATTACCTATCGCTATTATCAGGAGACATATTACGCGGGCTAGAAAAATAAATCATATTAGTAAATACCTTTATACCCTCCTCTCAGGCTAAATTTAATAAAATAATTTAGAAAGTATTGATTACCTATTATTACCATTTTCAGAAGTATCACAGCTACAACCACGATTGCGATCAGAGCTAAGTTTGTAAATGCCTTTATTTAAATGAAATAGCCCTGAAAATTAATTACCTATTATTACTATTACGTGAGGGGGACATAGCATGGTTATGACTACGATTATAACCAAGGCTAGGAAATAAGAAACAAAATTAGGTTGGTAAATGCCTTCAATAAATTTTTTTAAAAATAGTCTATAAAAATTAATTAACTATTACTACCATCATCTTCAGGAGAAATACTACAACTACTATCACAATTATAAACAGGGCTAGAAAATAAAAAATGTGGTTAGTATAGCTTTTGTAATTTTTTTTTTAAAATAGTCAAAGAAGATTAATTACCTATTACAACTATTATCATCAGAAGAAATACTGTGGCTACGACCATGGTTACGACCAGGACTAAATATAAGAAATAAGTTAGTTTAATGAATGCTTTATAGGTATTTTTTTTTTTTTTTTTGGACTAGATTAAATCAAATGGTCTAGAAAGATTAATTACTTATTATCACCATTATTGTCAGAAGAAATACTGAGGCTACAACCACGATTATGTAGGACTAGAAAGTAAGAAATGAAGTTAGGTTAGTGAATGCATTATAATGTAAATTATTTTGTTTGGACTAGATTTAAATGAAATGGTCTAGAAAGATTATTGATAGTTACCTATCGGTATTATTATTTTTGGAAGACATACCACGACCATGGCTACGACCACGACTACAACTAATATTAGAAAATAGAAACTTAGGATAATAAATTCCATTCATAATTCTTTTTAACAAAAAAAAAAGTCTAGAAAGATTAATTACCAATTACTACCATTATCTTCAGGAAAAATACTACGGCTACTACTACAGTTATGACCAGTACTAGAAAATAAGAAATGAAATTAGTAAAATAATTTTTTGTAAAATAGTCTAGAAAGATTAAGTACCTATTATTATTATTATCTTCAAGAGAAATACCATAGCTACTAGATCAGAGCCGTAAAACAAGAAACGATATTAGTTAGTAAATGTCTTTTATAATCTTTTCTTCTTTGAAATAGTCTCGAATGATTAATTACCAATCATTACTATTATTTTCAGAAGAAATACTACGATTACTACCATGGTTATGGCCAGTAATAAATTTAATTAGTAATGCCTTTATTATTTGTTTTCCAAATAGGCTAGAAGGATTAATTACCTATTACTAACAATAACTACGGGAAAAATACTGTAGCTATGACCACAGTTATGGCCAGGATTAGAAAGTAAGAAATAAAGTTAGTAAATGCTTAATGTGTACTGTATTTTTTTTTGGTCTATATTTAAATAAAATGGTCTAGAAAGATTAATTACCTATTGCTACTAATATTTTTGGGAGATATACTACGGCCACGATCATGACCACAGTTATAATTGGGACTAGAAAATGTGAAACGAAGTTAGATAGTAAATGCCTTTTCTATTTTTTTTTTTTTTTTTGAGATAGTCTAGGAAGATTAATTACCTATTACTACCATTATCTTCGGAAGATATACTACGGTTACGGCTAGATAATAAAAAACAAAGTTGGGTCAGTAAATGTCTTTTATAACTTCATTCGATTAAGCTAAGATAAATGAATGATTTGATAAGTGCTAATTACCTATTGCTATCATTAGGAGACGTACCACAGCTAGAAAATAAGAAAAATAAAGTCAGGTCAGTGAATGCTTTTTGTATTTCTCCTTTATATTAAATTAATTTAAAAAAAGCAAGACTACCTATTATCAGAAGAAATACCATTTCCACGACCAGGACTAGAAATTAAGAAATAAAATAAGATTAGCAACACTTTAGGGATAATTTGAAAAGTATTAACTACAGGAATTACAAAAAAAAAATACCTATTGCTATTGTTATTACCAAGAGAGATGCTTCGATTATGACTAGAAGAGGCACCACGGTTATAGGCACTAAAGAGTTAAGAGATAAAATTATATTAGCCTTTATATTGCTCTTAAAATAACACTAATAGAATGGTCCGAAAAATGTAATAAAGATATGTTGCCTATTATAATTGTCACAAGTAATGTTGCTAATATCCACGAAATCCATTTCACCATTATTATTATCCGTATCATCTGTTTCACTATCACTAGAGTTGTAATCACTAGATTCATGTTCACGATCACGGCCACGGCCACAGCCACGACCACGTCCACATCCATGTCCACGTCCATGGGTTGAATTTTCATCATTTGCCATATTATTCTTTTTCCAGTTTACAAAAAAACTTGTTAAATAATAGTTTTTTTTAAAAACAAATAAAAAATAAAAAATAAAAAAATTTAAAACAACTCACACGGCCATCAGTTTGGTTTTTTTTTTTAAAATGGGATGCTGCATTATCAATTAGTAATAATACTCTCCTGTCTTCGACTCGAAATTTATTGTTCAAATCTTCTAACCATTCTTTAAAAAAGTCATATTTCATCCATGCTCTTGCATTATTTTTATAGGTTACGGGTAGTGCAACACGACTCTTGACCTTTTTAAAGCAACGTGGATTACTAGACTTGCCAATGACCATAGGTTTGAGCTTTTCACTACCCGTAGAATTTGCTTCTAACATTACTGTCAGCCAATTCTTATCCTAAAAATTAACAGTTAATTGTAATTAATTTATGTCATTTTGCACTATTATCACTAGAGGTAAAGTTCACCAGTATGTTTTATTAAAAATTTATATCTCAAAAATTTTAAAGCCAAAATTATGCTTTAGGATTCTAAGATCAAAATTAGACTGAACATTTTATTTACAGTAGTTTCGAGTAGTGATGTGCCATTTATATGAATTTTTAGCATACAGTACAGTACATACTGTATAGTTCTTTTTCAGCATATTATTGGCTAGCAAAAGTGATCGGTGAAAGTTTTAGCATACAATAATGTACAATACGTATCGTACGTATAGTACTGTACGCGGCACATCACTAGCTCCGAGTCATTTTTAAAAAATGATATATCCAGTGAAGTTCACTTCTCATAAGCATTAAAATCATCATATTATAAATTTATTACAGAAAATTTTTATCACCTTTTTCTTTCCAGAGACGGGGCTGGACGATAAGGTTTAATTAAATTCCATTCTAAAAAATAAACCTGTCTCATCAGCATTGAATATGTCTTCGGGTCAGTACTTTGCAATTAGAGTTCTTAATTCAGTTCGCATATCAGCAACAATTCAAGTGGTGCATTGTTGGCTTCACCGTGTATCCTATGCACCTTTAAATTATACCTTTGTTTAAACCCATCTAACCAACCATTAGAAAATTTCATGTCTTCTTCAGAAATATTCATAGCTGTCGCAAAATTACGGGCCTTTTCACATAATAAAGATTCTGAAACTGGTAAACCTGATGCTACTAATTGGTTAATCCAAATATTAAGCGCTTTTTCTAAATTTGGATATCTAACCCTACTCTTACAAAAAGTACTAGTGTTAGTCTCGTTATGCATAAAACTCAACCATTTTTCTTTATCAGATAAAATTTTTGATATTGTAGATCTATCTAAATTTAATTAATATTTTGCATTGAACTCATCTCTAATTTCGTTTTGTGATTTGTTTGAATTTTTTTGGTGAAACAAACAGATCTCTTTTTTTAAGCTATAAAAAATAGCTGTTCTTCTTTGCTTTTTATGAGTTTCCATATTGGCGCTAACAAGTTTAAAATTTTAATTTTTAGATGATCTATTATTTATACATGCAGGAGCACTACATTACACGATCTTTTTTTCCTTGTTTGTTCATTAATTGTTGGATCCGGATTTATTTGATACGGATTTAATTATTGTACAGATAAAATGAAATCGGATTAAAATTAAATAAAAAAATTGATAAGCCCATCGAAAAAATAAAAATTTTTTGGGCACATTTTTTAGGGTTAGGGGTTAAGATTAAAGGTTAATTTTAGAGTAAAGTTTATTTAAACCAATATAAGTGGGTTTTAGAAAGTGAAATAAAAACTGTATTTCATTTTCTGCGACAATCATTGAATCCGGATCTTATAATTAAATCCGGATCTAACAATAAAACCTGTTAAATCCGGAAGTACTAACTCTAGATGCAAGGGCTTTCTTTATTTGGTTCTTGTTATTAAATTCGAACTAGTGATCACTGAAAGTGCAATCATTACACTAAAAACTCCTAGGATTTAAAAATTTTTTTATTGTATTTGTGATTATATTTAGGGAAAATTATATATAGTTACTATTAAATGGTTCTTAAAAAAGTATGTGATAGTGATTATTATATTAATGTGATTATAAATAGGGAAATTAAATATAAAAAAAACGGGGTTAAAAAATTTTGTGATTTTTTTAAGGTTGTGACTATAGCAAGTGTGACTATAGCCAGAAGTGACTGTATATTCTAATTTACTTCTTTTAATACTTCTAATGTTTTAGGCATGATGATATGTGTGACCGTGTATATCTATTATTCATTGTTGGCTTTTTACATATCATATTCCATCTAACCAGGTTGCAAAAAAGCTATTACTGATCTTTAATTTGTTAAAAGGAATCCATTCGATTAGATCTTCATACAATATAGCTTTAAGTTAAAATTTCTTATTTCCACTTGTCCAACTGCGACAATCTTTAAATTTATTAAATACAAATATGAATTAAAATAAGACAATATGCTATATATTATTATATAATAATAATTTAAATATTCTAATTTACTCTTTTAATATTTCTAATAAATTTGGTGAAATAGTTAAGTGGTGATCTATAGTTAAAGAGTCAAAATTTTATAGTGAAAATCTGCAGAGTTTTACTAATTGCCTTATATAGAAGCAGAATACTATATATTTCTGATCATAATAAAAAACCCTATAGTAAACAATTAATAAATACTCATATCGCATTATATACTAATATGATTTTAATGATTTAACTATTATTAGAATCAGAAAAGTTGGCTCTACAAAGTTTAATTAAAAATCATAAATGGTTTGCTTAGTAAAAAATACTTTTATATATAAAAAAGCTCTATTTGCACACTATAGAAATTTACTATCAAATGTTTGCTGTAAATTATTATGAAATGTTGATTATTTTATACCTTTTATCTGTGATCTTCCACTTAATGTTTTAAGATCCACTAGGCATGATGATATACGTAATTGTGTTATATCTATATTCATCTTTAGCTTTTTACATATCGTATTCCATTGTTATAGAACGATAGTTTATTATATTACCTTATTATTTTATTATTTCATTTTTATTATTATATTTTATTATTATATTGTATTATATTATTATCTTGAGAAGTTAGAATAGTTAATACCGCTTATAATGCTTATACCGATTATAATGCTTATAACGATTATAACGCTTATAACGATTATCACGCTTATAATGATTATTACGCTTATAACGCTTATGACGCTTATAGCGCTTATACCGCTTATAACGCTTATGACGCTTATAGCGCTTATACCGCTTATAACGCTTATACCGTTTATAACGCTTATGTTGCTCTTGTAGATTATAGTGTTTATCATTGTAAATCAACGCTTATAACGCTTATTCTAAAATGTATTTAAAGACACAGAATTTCCCTTAGTCATACTAGACCAAGACACCCCACTTCTCTTATATTTATTATACATCTTGTACTGGGATTTCTTAGGAACAGAAACCTAAGGATAGCCCTATCTTAGATTATTAATAAAGAAACTATTTATCTTAATAACACCAAGTTTATTATCAAGTAATAGTAAAATCGATAATTCCTCATTGAATACTCTCACGAACTGCCCTTAGAGAAGAGTATAATTTCTTACAGACTAAGGAATTATACCTACCTCTTGGACACCGCTATAAACCGATAAAGGATCCCTGTAGCTGTGTCGTTGTTATAGTAAGGAGTAAAGAAGGCCTCCCTACTATAACATCATCCAACCAGGTTGCAAAAAATCTATCATGAATCTTTAATTTATTAAAAGGAATCTATTCGATTAGATCTTTATTTGATATGGCTTTAAGTTGAAATTTATGAATAAAATTATTAACGTCCTTATTTTACTTGTTCAACTATATACAATCTTTAAACTTATTAATTACAAATATAAATTATATACAATAGTATTGTATAATAATAATTCAAATATTCTAACTTACTTCTTTTTAATACCATATATTTCTGAAAATAAGCTACTCTGAAAATAAGCTTCTCCAAAAATAAGCTACCCTCTAATTTTTTTTAAAAATCTCAAAAAATGTATTAGTAGTTGCTACATATAAACCTTTTTACTAAGTAAATATCAAAAAGTTTGATTAAGTAAAGTTGTTTAGCACATCAAAATACATCCAAAATAAAAATTTCACATCATTGGACAACTTTTTATTAGTATGTTTTTTAATTTTTCAAAAAATTCAACAATATGGAAATTAAGCTACCTATATTTTTTCGTGTAATTTTTGGCCCAAAAAAGGTAGCTTATTTTTGGGAATACAAGTCACTCTCGTTATAGTGAAGTCCTCAGGCTATAAAATTTTTTCACTATATTGAGAGATTCACTATATCAAGAGCCTTTTATTATAGTAATAATAATTCTGTTCTAAAAAAATTCTTTACTATAACCAATCTTCACTATATCGAAAGTTTACTATAATGAAAGTGACTTGTATATAGTAAATTTGTCGCAAAGTTAAAATAGCAATAACAGTAACTAATTAAAAAATACTAATTAGTATTTAGATATCAGATAGGATGGAATGATATATATTTATTTCATATGCATTGTAGCATTGAAAATGTTTAAGTATAGTGCTATATAAAAAGCATGTAAAACCTCTGTTGCTATTGCATGACTGTGCAAATATAGGTACACGGCGTTACAGACAGAAAATGCTACAACTATGTTTTTGATAATTTTGATATAAACATATCAAAAGCATAGTGTCAGTTATTACTAGACGTAGAAGTATAAGTCCTATGCTTCACTCTGGACAACAAACCTTTTGTGTTGCTTATTAGTAAAAGTTATGCACATTTTGGTATTAAAAAACTTTTCTGGGATCCTAGAATCCAAGATCTTGTTGAGCATAAATATGAATTTTCATATTAATGAAAAAAAGCCATAGTTTTGTAAAAGTAAATAGCTTTTTAACTACTATATTAAAAAACTGATGTTACTAGTAAAAGTTTTGTATGTTTGGGATATTTTAAATTTATTCTGGGATCCTTGAATCTAAGATCTTGTTGCAAATTTTTAGATTACAATATAAGAAAAAAGTTTTTATTAAATTGGCTAAGCCACTGTAAATTATACTAAATAATGCTTACTGTATTGCAAAAAAAAAAAAAAAAAAAAAAAAAAAAACATAAAATTTAGCAATATCACAAAGAAGATTATGAACATCTCATTCATCAAAAAAGCAAGTCATTAATTATCAAAGCATCAACATAGCAAAAAATCTGAAAATCTAAAAGCAAAAAAAGTATAAAGTGAAAAACAAAGAAATCACATATATGATATTTGTGAAAACAATAATTTTTCTAAAAATTAATTAAATTTGCAAAATTTTTTTTATAGTCCCATTAGCACAACAATAACATTATGCTAGTAAGAGCAAAAGCATAAGCATAAGCAAGAGCAAGAGCAAGGGCATAAGCAAAGGCAAGAGCAAGAGCATAGACTATATACAATGCTTCAACTTTGCGATACAGTAAATATCCTTTTTAAGGTAGTTTTTTACAAATTTGGATGATACATATTAGCTAATAAGCGCGAGAACCACTCTTATAGAAATAAACATATCACAAAGTTGAGTTCCTATATAAGGGCGTTAACAAGAGAGCAAGAGCACGAACAAGAGTATAATCAAAGGCAAGAGCAAGAGCATAGACTATATACAATACTTTCAACTTTGCAATATGGTAAATATCCTTTTAAAGTAGTTTTTTGCTAAATTCAGATGATATATATTAGCTAATAAGCGTGGGAACCACTCTTATAGAAAATAAACGTATTACAAAGTTGAGATTGCCATATAAAGGCATTAAAAAAATAAATAGACATATACATCTATTTATTTATTGGTTAGTAGCTTGCCAAATTATATACTATCTGTTTTCAATATTTACTGTACTTGTAGAACTGCACCAGGGGTCTAGACACTTTTGCAGTAATGTAATTTGGCGCATGAGAATTAACTAATCGGAGAACGTAAATTTTGATTGTCTCGGATCAGTTTGATATCAAAACAAAACACGTATACAAGAAGAAAAAAAGATAAAAGAGCAAAAATACACGAAAACTAGTGTTTAAATCGCCCTTAAAAACCACACAAAAATGTCTGGAATGTGATTTTAGGGAGCTTCCAGAAATTAGCTGATTTTTGTTTACTATGAGCCTACCCCACCCATCCACAGAGAAACTTAATCTATACCCTGGGGTACAGGTCTTAACCTGTGTCAATCATGTGTCTATGTTTATATAAGATTAAACTGATTAACATAGAATCGCGCTTTTTTGTTAGTGCTTTCGTCGTCGTATTTTTTGCCATTGTTTTTTTGGTGCTTTCGTAGTGTTTTTGCTGTTGTTTTTTTTTGGTGCTTTCGTCGTCATTGTGTGGTGTTTTTGGCATCATTTTTTTTTGGTGCTTTCGTCGTCGTTGTGTAGTGTTTTTGCCAGCATTTTTTTTAGTGCTTTTATTGTTGTTTTGTAGTATTTTTGCTGCTGTTTTTTTTAGTGCTTTTCGTCGTCGTTGTGTAGTGTTTTTGCCATCAGTTTTTTATGGTGCTTTCATCGTCGTTTATGTGGTACTTTTTGTCACTCTTTTGTGGTACTTTTATCGTCGTTTTGTATGCTTTTGGTCGTCGTTTGGTGGCATTTTTGGTTGTCGTTTAGTAGTCTGTTCATCATTGTTTAATAGTACCTTTTGTCGTAGTTTGTGTTGCTTTTAGTGGTCTTTTAGTCATCGTTTGGTGAATTTTTTCATCATTATTTGGTAGTGTTTTTTATCATAGTTTTGTGGTACTATTGGTTATCGTTTGGTGTTTTTGGTTATCGCGTTAGTGCTTTTATTGTTATTTAATGTTTTTTGGTAATTTTTTTTGGCCTTTGTTTTGCTATACTTTTTGTCTTTTTTTTTTTGTATTTTTTGCTACTTTGTATTTTTTTTAATAAATTATCTATAATAAAAAAGATTTCAAAAAATTTAAATTTTTTAATATTTGAACCAATCAGATTTAAGTAGTACAGGATAAAAATTTATGCCCTGGGCATAGGATAAAAGCCTCTACCCCAGGTACAGGATAAGAATGCTCCCACCCACACCTAATACCCCAATTAGCCAATCAGATTTTACGATTATTAAAAAGTTAAATATAACATTTAATAATAAATAACTTTTGATCTACTGAACCAAATTTGATAATTCAACTACCAAAATGATCCTCTCAATGAGAAGATTCTAGCGAGTCCAAAATTGTTAAAATTCAACCACAGGATCCTTTGATTGGAATAGATTTGTGTTACCATAAAAGTTCTATAATTTATTAAATAATTATAACCCATTTATAGTAACACAAAATTATTTCGATCTTAGAATCCTGTGATTAGATTTTAACAATTTTGAGCTTGTTAGAATCCTCTTATTGAGAGGATCATTTTGGTAGTTAAATCATTGAAATCGGCCTAGTATATTAGAAGTTATTAACAATTAAAATTTAATATTTAATTGTTAATAACTTCTGATCTGCTTGGCCGATTTCAATGATTTTACTACCAAAATAATCCGCTCAATGAGAGAATTCTAACAAGCCCAAAATCGTTAAAATCCAATCACAGGATCATAAGATCGAAATAATTTTGTATTACTATAAATGGGTTATAATTATTTAATAAATTATAGAACTTTTATAGTAACACAAATCTATTCTGATCACAGGATCCTGTGATTGGATTTTAACAATTTTGGGCTCGCCAGATCCTCTCATTGAGAGGATCATTTTGGTAGTTGAATCATCAAATTTGGT
>QKWP01001103.1:47902-64095 GCA_003550325.1 Gigaspora rosea
GTTACTATAAAAGTTCTATAATTTATTAAATAATTATAACCCATTTATAGTAACACAAATTTATTTCAATCTTAGGATTCTGTAATTAGATTTTGACAATTTTAAGCTTGTTAGAATCCTCTCATTGAGAGGATCATTTTGGTAGTTAAATTATCGAAATCGGCCCAGTATATTAGAAGTTATTAACAATTAAAATTTAATATTTAATTGTTAATAACTTCTGATATACTGGGCCGATTTCGATGATTTTACTACCAAAATGAGGGGATGGCTAAAGCCAGGTGCGTTTATATGTTTTTGATTATTTAATTAAAATTAGGGTAAAGGTTAGTTAGGGGTTAGGGTTAGGGCTTAACTTATAAGTAAAATTGTCTTCCCGACATTTTTTATTAATGCTCCTAGACAGGTTTAGATGCTTGTTTTTTGTATTATTGGTGTTTTTCCCTTTTTTTCTTTGTTTTTGTCTTGTCAGGCTGATCCGTAAAGATCAAATTTTACGATTTGATTGGCTTTCTATCATGTAAACACACCTGGCTTTAGATGATCCCCAAAATGATCCTCTCAATGAGAGAATTCTAACAAGCCCAAAATCGTTAAATCCAATCACAGGATCCTAAGATCAAAATAATTTTGTATTACTATAAATAGGTTATAATTATTTAATAAATTATAGAACTTTTATAGTAACACAAATCTATTCCGATCACAGGATCCTGTGATTGGATTTTAACAATTTTGGGCTCGCTAGAATCCTCTCATTGAGAGGGTCATTTTGGTTGTTGAATCATCAAATTTGATCCAGTAGATCAAAAGTATTAATTATTAAATATTATTAATAAATCTATAATTTTGGTCAAAATTTATTTTGCAACTTTGGCCGGAATTATGAAATTTTGGCCGGAATTACACCTGATACTTCAGCTGACCCACCCACCCACCCAGAAATCAGCTGATTTCTGGAAGCTCCCTTACATATATAATCCAAATCAGGGTCCCTATAAAATTTCGAAAAGATTAGAAAACAATAAATCACAATTTTTATTGGATATCGCAATATAAAACAATTTTTATCCTTTTTTATGCATATAAAGTTACACAAAAATTTAATTGGCTAACTATTTTTAGGAGCCAATTATATTTGCGTATTTTAACTCACGTGCATAAAAAGATACATTCACATTTTTGCATTATATGACTTCAAAAGAACATTAATATTATTGTATAAAATATTTGAGATATTCCAAACTTGAGAACTTTAGATTCAAAAACTTACAGTAACTATAAATGTCAAAATGATCAGTCAAAAAATATTTAAGAAGTTAAACGTAAGTTTTAATTTAACTTTATTTTATCTTATTTCCATCATGCGTATTAATTTAAAGGTTAAATTGTTAAGTAGGTGCTATAGTAGATAAATATTAGTGGTAATTTTTTATTACATGTACTAGTATAGATTAAATAACAACTCTGTAATAACTGAAAAATGTAGTAAAATTATTTTTTAGAATTTATAATTAAGAGATTCGCTTATAATAACCATATTTTGATCAACATTATTTATACTAAATTTGATACCACAATAAAACACATTTTTAAAAACAATTTTTTAGGGTCTCTGATCCGAATCGGAGACGATGATTTTCTGCAAAATCAGAATGCCGCAGAATTTGCAGAATTCGCCCATTTTTGCAGAAATTGGATTTTATCACGGATAATTGCAGAATTGACCTAAAATTTGACCAGGATCCAATCAAATTGCGAGTTTTGGAGGAGAGTTTCGGAAGGATAGGCAATCAATTAACACAAAATACGAGTGTGGTCGTCGAAAAGCTTCAGAATATTCCAATTTTTGAATGCAAAAACAGACAGGGTTTTTATTGCAGCAATTTGCTAAAATTTCATTTTGCAGATAATCGCAATTAAATTTAATCACCGCAGAATTTGAGTTTAGTCACCGCAGAAAATCATCGTCCCTGATCCGAATACACCACACCACGTGATGGTCACGTTACTGCAAAAGTGTCTAGATGATTTTCTGCGGTGACTAAACTCAAATTCTGCGGTGATTAAATTTAATTCTGCGATTATCTGCAAAATAAAATTTTAGCAAATTTCTGCAATAAAAACCCTGTTTCTGCACTCAAAAATTGGAATGTTCTGAAGCTTTTCGACGACCACGCTCGTATTTTGTGTTAATTGATTGTCTATCCTTCCGAAACTCTTCTCCAAAACTCGCAATTTGATTGGATCCTGGTCAAATTTTAGGTCAATTCTGCAATTATCCGTGATAAAATCCAATTTCTGCAAAAATGGGCGAATTCTGCAAAGTCTGCGGCATTCTGCATTTTGCAGAAAATCATCGTCCCTGGTCTAGACTCCTGGTGGGGTCGTGCTTGTAGGCTGAAAACTGCATCTGCGTAATTTAGGATATTGTATAACCGCTGTAAATAAATAAAAAAAAAGTATCGGTAAATTATAATTGATACGTAATCTATTTTTTTTATTTTTATTTTTTGATAATCAAAATGTCAAACGAAAATTTGACCGAATTAATCGATGGTTTTAATAAACTGAATTTTTCTGATTGTCAAAAATTGGCAGATACGAACGATCCAGACGGAATTTTCTGGCTTGGTTATTGTTATGAATATGGAATTGGAGTTGAAAAGGATGAAAAAAAAGCATTCAAGCATTATCAAAAATCGGCAGAAATGAATAATTCTAACGGAATGTATCAAGTTGGTTATTGTTATCATTTAGGAATTGGCGTCGAAATCGATAAGCAAAAAGCGTTTACAAATTATCTGAAGTCTGCGGAGGCTGGTAATTCCAATGGAATTTGGAAAACTGCCATTAGTTACTATCATAAGAATTATGATAAATATGATGAATGGTTTGAGAAGTAAGTTAATTTTAATTTTTTTACTATAATATTTTGTAATTTCTTTATTTGAAATTGAGATCTCATACAATTTTTAATTATTAGGGAGTAAGTATAAAAAAGTGCGTTCATCGATTTATATCGGCAATTTAAGTTCATAAATATTTATTTATTGTTTTTTTTCTTAGCCCGTAAGTATAAAGAACATTTAATAAAATTTTACTATCTATATAAATAAATACTTACTTATTTGCCATTACGTTTAAATTCATTTCATTTCATTCGCATTAATTTAGTCTGTGAGTATAAAGAACATTTATTAATCAATGGAATTAAGAACAGCAAAACAAATTCACAAAACAAGATCATAAATACTTATTTCCCATTGCGTTTAAATTCATTTCATTCGCATTAATCATTATATACAGCACGTGAGTATAAAGAACATTTATCAATCAATGGAATTAAAAACGGCAAAACAAGTTCACAATCATGGACATAAATACTTATTTACCATTACGTTTAAATTCATTTCATTCGCATTAATTTAGTTTGTGAGTATAAAGAACAATTAATCAATGGAATTAAAAACAGCAAAACATGTTCACAAATCATGAACATAAATACTTATTTACCATTACGTTTAAATTCATTTCATTCGCATTAATCATTTTATTCAGCTCGTGAGTATAAAGAACATTTATTAATCAATGGAATTAAAAACAGCAAAACAAGTTCACAAATAATGGACATAAATACTTATTTACCATTATGTTTAAATTCATTTCATTCGCATTAATTTAGTAAGTGAGTATTAAGAACATTTATTAATCAATGGAATTAAAAAACAGCAAAACAAGTTCACAAAACAAGAACATAAATACTTATTTACTATTAATTAATTTAGACGGTAAGCATAAAAATTATTTATTTATTTACATTCGATGATATAAGTTTAAAATTGCAAATGCGAAATATAACTTTAAATATTTATTATATAGAGAATCTAAATATGGAAAATGTGCTCATTGTAATGAAGATAACTCTAAACCTGCATGGTGCATAACATGCGACCCTGACTTAACAACAAGGTGGACAATTGGAGATAAGGATATTGATGTTTGTGTGAAAGCATTCCAACTTAGAGCCGATACATATGAAAATGCGATTGAATGGATTCCATTTAATAGATTATCTGATGTTAAAGAAATTGGTAAAGGAGGATTTGGTTCAGTGTATTCAGCAACCTGGTTGGATGGCATACGAAAAGTTTATGGTAATGTAAGAGCGCGTGAACCATCTAGCATCGTTGCACTCAAGACTTTGGCTAGTTCAAAGGAAAACAATGATTTTTTAAAAGAAGTAAGTTAATTGTTAATTTATTGCTATGATGATTTTTCTAATAGGTTAAATTTTTGAACTAATTTATTGTTAAACTTTTTAAGTTTAAAAGTCTTATGACATGTAAATTAAATTATTATAAGCTCGCTATATATGGAATAACTCAAAACACAGAAACAAAAGATTACTTGATGGTATTTCAGTATGCTGATAAAGGAAGTCTTCAGAAATATTTGACAAAAAATTTTTGTAAACTTACATGGCAGACTAAATTACAAATACTTAGAGATATTGCGGATGAGTTAAAAAATATTCATTTACATGCAAAATACATTCATGCTGATTTTCATAGTGGCAACATTTTGCAAGATCAACGCACTAATAAAAATACACAATCCTATATCGCAGATCTAGGATTGTCTAGGAAGGATGATGTGAATGTTTCAGGTGACGAAATTTATGGAGTTATGCCCTATGTTGCTCCTGAAGTTTTATCAGGCGAGCAGCAGTTTACACAGAAAGCAGATATTTATGGGTTTGGTGTTATTATGGCTGAAATGTCGACTGGTCAAAGACCTTTTGATGGACGTAAATTTGATGTAAAACTTTCAGTAGAAATTTGCAGAGGATTGCGTCCAGAGTTTGCTCCTGAAACTCCTAACTGCTATATCGAATTGGCTGAGAAATGCATGAATTCTGATCCACAAAAACGACCTAGTGCTTTTGATATTCGTGGTACAATAGAAGAT
Source organism: Gigaspora rosea (assembly GCA_003550325.1). Classification (NCBI taxonomy): domain Eukaryota; kingdom Fungi; phylum Glomeromycota; class Glomeromycetes; order Diversisporales; family Gigasporaceae; genus Gigaspora; species Gigaspora rosea. The sequence continues at coordinate 52,874 of QKWP01001103.1, forward strand.
TGGCTTAGAAGGATGGATGATAATGCTAAAATAAAATATTCGTTTCTAAAGATAGACGATAATGATGAAATTAAAAAGCAATTCTTAGAAGCAGATAAAGTTATTAAATCATTGCCGATACCAAAGCATCCTGACGAAATGTACACTAGCAAAATTATTAGCACGAAAATAATTTCAAAGGCGATTAAAGGTATATTTTCAACTAATATATTAATAAATTTATATTTTATTTTATTTAAAACTAATATAATTCGTTTATTTAGACTCAAATCAAGCTTGATATTACCGAACTTTGAATTAATATAAACAATATTATCAAATCTATTTTAAAAAATATTTGTTTATTGACTTTTTGCTAGGTTGGGATTGGGCTTTTTGGTTGATCTTTAGTATAGGTGGCACAATATAGAATTATTATAAGATTATAATATATAAAAATAACTATTTGAACTAATTTAACCAAATTTATAAATAGTTAGGGTTAGGGTGAGGGTTATAGTTTAAATTAGAGTTAGATTAGGGTTAAGGTTTAACTTTGAATAAATATTTCTGACAAAACTATCAAAACTCGATGAAAATTTTTTTATTTTGCTTCCACAAATTTATAAAATTAAAATAAAAAAATTTTCATCAAATTTTAATAGTTAGTTGCGGAGAAATATTTCAAAACTTAGCATCTATAAAAAAAATCTGCGGCTAAATTTTTTGTTTATCATTAAGCAAAAATTTCTCGAATCAAATTGGATAAATTTTTTTTATTTTAATTCTACAATTTCGTAGAATTAAAATAAAAAATTTTTTATCAAATTTGATTAGATAGTTGTTGAGAAATCTTCAAGTTCAAAGGAAGAAAATTTTACACGATTTTTAAAAAATTGATAATTCTAACTTTTTTAAAACTTTAGACGAATATTTCTCGATAACCACCAAATAGGATTTGTCAATTTTTTTTATTTCAATTCTCAATGTTTTAGTATTAAAATAAAACAAAAATTCATTAGATTTAATTAAGAGGTTATCGAGAAACCTTTGCTAGAAGTTAAAAAAAATCAATTTCAGAAGGAATCTTCAATTTTTACCATATACCGATACATATAAAATAGGCTTATCTATGATCTTACCAAAGTTAAAATTTGAGGCAAATTCATAATGATTTTGCCAGTGTTCATTGATTATGTCATCAATTTGAATTTTTTTGTCGACATTATACTGCTTTACGGGATAGCGATAAACTTAATCCTATCATATATCACTTTGAGTCTATACCAGATACTTGAGATACACATTACGATAGTTCGCATCAGATAATATAAATATTCCACAGATTATAGTAACCCATAGTCTATGGGTTACTATAATCTGTGGAATATTTATATTATCTGTTTAATTTACGCTAGATCAAGTAACAATATATTTTGTTTTCGGATCATATCACTTGACTTGAACAACAGCCACTGTTTCAATGTTGTGTTCGTGTAAATATGGTCATTAGTTCTTATTTAAATTAGTATAATTAATAAAAAAATTAATTACCTAGTTCCACTTTGTAACGAATAAGAAATAATAATTTGAACTACAGTTAATATAAATTGTAATAATGTTAAAATAGAGTGAATAAGAGTTATATTATCACATCTCTATTTTCGAACATGGTTCATATCACTAAATAGTGAATATTGAACTGATAAATAATTTAATTAACAAAAGAATTCATTTTATATTATTCTTCGTTCTTGCAATAAGAAGAAAAATAAATTTTATTAAATTATTCGCAAATTTATACGTAGAGATAATATGGAAAAATAGTTGATATTAATTTTCAATTTGAATAATAATATTTTTTTTTTAATGTAACGTTGGCATGACTTTTGAATTTTTAATTTTTAATTCCCGTCTCTAGTGTTTAATTTAATGAAATTTATTCTTCAGCTACAATTTCGAATCACTTTTATAAGCAAATAAAATCATCTTTTGAAAATGAAAAATTACATCCCCACAGTCAACGAAAAAAAATGAAGCGGAATCCATTAGGGAATAAAATAGGTTTGGAACATAACAACCTTCTTAGTGCCACCATCAATGCAATGAAATGCCAAGGAATACTGTTGATTCTTCCAAAAAAGAGTGTACAGATAAATTTTCTAACTATGTTTCGAATGTGGCTAAATACCTGAAAAAACTCTGCAAAACGATTTGCCTCGATAGTGAAATTCAAAAAAAAACACTGATGAATGTATCACGTAGATATTGGGAAACTCAACTGGTCCACGTGACAAAGAACTAGAAAAAATATCGGATGAATTTTTTGGCTATTTTCTTGATGCAGTAACTAATATAAGACTTCTGGAACAATATAAAACTGAAAGAGAGGATTTGAAGTTCCGAAACCGGCCTGGCAAGAACAAATTTACTAAATAATAATATTTTTTGATGATGAGACTAACAATATGAAAAAAACTCGATAGTTGATAGTAATTGTTCATTTGAAGGGCGAACTGATAGAAATACGAACCAAATATTAACAAAATAATATAAATAATCATTTATATTATTCAGTTAATGTTAAAAAATTTTTTCACTAATCTAACCCTCCTAACAAAAGGTCCAAAAAATTTTTGAAAATTTCGTAAAATAATTGAAATTTCCAGCTTCAGCCATTTCCAGCTTCAGCCGCAACATTAAATTTTCTATTTAAAATTTATAATTGTTCATTTGAAGGGCGAACTGATAGTAATACGAACCAAATATTAACAGAATAATATAAATAATCATTTATATTATTCCGTTAATGTTAAAAAAAATTTTTCACTAATCTAACCCCCTAACAAAAGGTCCAAAAAATTTTTGAAAATAATTGAAATTTCCAGCTTTAGCCATTTCCAGCTTCAGCCGCGACATTAAATTTTCTATTTAAAAATTTATTTTTATAAAATAAGAAATTGCAAATGGATAACTACTTATTTTTTATAAACGATATCAAAATATTTGGTCTTCTTTTTCAAACCTATTATATTGAACATATTGATGATGAAAATATTTTAAAATAGTAATTGCTGTTACAAATGAACATGAATTTGAAAATAAATTCAATATGAGTTTTGAAAATTGGTTAAAAGAAAATTTATTGCATTTTAAAAAAGATGATCTACGATATATATCCCTCCCATTTGGAGAAATTGAAACGAAAAGAAAAGCACTCGAAGAATATCGATCATTGTCGATAATTCTGAGATTTATCAAAAAATTAAATTATCAGTTCATGATGATAGATTCATTGATTTAGTTAGAAATATCAATGAAACCAGAAATTACGAGAATTCCTTGATCCTGAAAGTTTTTCGATACGAAAGTTTTAAATCCTTAGTACATGCAGCAATCTTTCATACCATTAAGCTATTCACAGAAATATCAAATAAAGAATTATTTATCATGATGTTTAGAGATGAAAAACCCATAAAAGATGATGAGACAGAATTCCTTTGTGGTTTTAATTATGTAAATAACGATACGAGTAGTTTCATTAAAATGAAAGAAACAGATACCAATGAATTCATCAACTTCGAAGAACGAGAAACCAAAATCATAACTTCCGCATTTCCTTAAAATTAGGTTAAAGAAATCAAAATTAAAAAGTGAAAATACTGTTAGACTTATGAAATACAAAAGATGTCATCGATAAAGAGCATTGCTAGAAAAATGGTGTAACAAAAAACTACGAAAGAGTTTTTACAATTAATAAATAAAATCGAGGAAGACGCAAAACTAGTAACTAAAATTTGGAAATTAATTGAAGCCTTCGAAGCTAGTTATTATATCATTATTATTAAAAATTTTATTTATTTAATCTTAACAGTTAACAAATAAAAAATGACAAATAAAACTTAAATCTGATAACTAAGAATTTTTATAAATTTAGCTTTAGCATTTTGAATATTCAGGAATTTAGCATTCCAGGCATCATAATTTCTTTAAATATTTTATAAAACGCAAAAAGTTAGCATCATCGATAAAGCGAAATTATAGTATAAAAAATGGTTAGTAAAAGCAAACCTCGAAAATTAATCCCAATTTAATATTTGTAGGGTTAGGGTTAGAGTTTTTATAAAATAATATTTCTATATTTTGTACCTATATCAGGAATAGATCATTTATGCTCTCCTTAGTATAAAGATTAAAATTGGTAGTAGTTTTTTGATCTGAAGTTGCTTTCTCTTTAACCATTGCAATAATTAAAATATCTATACGTAATGAGGAGAGCAATCTGGTTGTTTAAATCATTAAGTTTACTCAATGAAAGGTGTTAATGAAAAAACTCACTCACCATCATTTGATAAATCTAAATATCGATACCCAACATCAAATCGTTCTTAAATAATACAAATATAATATCTTAAGGTATATATTTATCTAGTAGTTTATTAAGCAAAATATTTATAAATTTATAAATTTTATTAGAAAATATTACACCATTGGAAATTATATCACCAAAATTTTCAACATTACAATCTATTACGGTTCATACTAAAAAAAATCGCAAATATTCATGTTACAATAGATATTAAATGTAATTGTTTTATCTTTTTAATTACGAATAAAAAATTGGTAGCTAATTTAATAGCAAGGTCTACTTTCTATTTTTATAAAAAACCTTGTTTCTGAATTCAATATATGTAAGAATTGAAATAATATTGACAAGTCAACTGATCGAAGAGAGTGTCGGGGTTACACACCACGTTGGGGGGTGAGATCAACTATGTAAATCAAAATTATGTATAGATGTTTACAAATTTTATATGCGAAGTTTTTTTTTTATGCATGATGTAGATAACGATTTTTATTATAATTAGATAGTAAATTTTATAGCATTAATAATATTATATTTCAAGATTAAACTTTTGTAAAGCCTAATATCGGACTTTTGTTAACAAAGTTACGGTTTTATTTTTTGTATTTGAATATAAAAATTTAAAAATTGTAGTAGAATTTTGAATTTTTTATATTCAAAAAAATGTAAAAAATAAAAACGTAACTTTGTTAACAAAGGTTCGTTATTATGCTTTACAAAGGTTTTATCTTGAAATATAATATTATTAAGGCTATATATCTATTTAAAATTTACTATCTAATTATAATAAAAATCGTGATCTACATCATGCATAAAAAAAATTCGCATATAAAATTTGATATACATCTACCCCAACACCACGTGCTACAATTCTGCTCTGATAACATTAGTTTTTATGCAAACATGGCTACATGATGGAGAGACTATATCGATTTTTTATGCAAACACAACTACGTAACAGAAAGAGATATCAGACCATATCCTTTTCATATGAATACAGTTACAAACAGAAAGCCACTGACTAGTGTTATGAATTGGTCAAAAATTGTAATTGATTATGTCCAACTAATCAACTAATTAATTAATCGATTAGTTAAGTACTTGCAACCTATGTGATGTTGGGCTAGCTGTAATAAACTTTAAATAATTTTTAATCAAGCATCATATTTGAAATCAACTATTGATTTTGAATTCAAATCTATTTAAGTGAATTCTGAATCAAATGCATATATTAAAACAACATATTAGCAGATTTGTGAAATTACTATAAAAAGTTTCAAATATTTGATAAAGAATAACTTGTGACCTACTGGTTCATTTTAGATGCTTTTACTGCCAAAATGACTGTCTTGGTGAGTTGATTCTAAAGAGCCCAATATTATTAAAATCTATCACGGAATTTTAAGAATTCTAATGTTTTGTTTATATCAGGTATTAAAGATAGCACCGAAACCTTTTTTGGCGATTCTGAAAGTTTCAGGTTTCAGAATATAGCTTCCAAAACCTTATCCGAAACTCAAAACCTTAACCAAAACCCGAAACTTCAACTGAAACCCGAAACCTCAACTAAAACCTCGAAACTGCCAAAACATCAATAATTTATTTGTTTATTCTCTCCAAAGTTGGCACTAAAACCTTTTTGTGCCAAATCTGAAAGTTTTGGGCTTCAGAATAACTTCTGAAATCTTATCTGAAACTCAAAACTCGAAACCTCATACCAAAAACTACCCAAACTTCTATATATGTTTATTGCATTACAACTGTTTTCATAATTTCTGAACTACCTAAAAATTGGTTCATTTCCTGAAACCTCTTCGATCACATTTTAAGAATCACCTACCTTTTCAGAAACTACTTCACTGTCTTCATATCAAAGTTACAAGCATAGCGAAATTGTTTCCAAAAAGGTAGATGATTCTTAGAACAAAATCGGAGAGGTTTTAGGAAACGAAAAAATTTTTAGATGGCCCAGAAATTATGAAAACAGCTATAATATATTATATATCTCTTTCAAATGCACTAATGTATGCTATGTATCTTTTTAATATATATTAATCGCATTGATGTATGTTATATATCTCCTTAAAGAATACAATAAAATTTGAATATCTAGCGCCATTTGGACTGAAATGCATCCAACAATTTATTGTATACATGCAGTTCATTTTGTTGTTATGATTCACAAGCATAGCATGAAAGGTATAATTTCAGTATTTATATTCTGACAATCAAGGTTGCTTTTGCAAGCATTAGTTTTTTTATATAAAAACTGGTACAATATCAAGTAATAATTAGTAATTAGTACATCACTAGTACATCCACATCTAAGTTACTGCAGAATTAAATAAATTGTTGGTATCAAAAGTCATTAAATATTTATCTATTCATCATTGGCAATTTTTCTATCGCTCTAGAATTTTGAAATCAATTGTAATAATAGTATATTATTTAAAATAAAGTTGATCAGCTTAAAAAAACCCTAAACAAACCAAGTAGTGAAAAAAACATAGCTAAAAAAATAATTTATATAATGTTATCATATAATTTATTTAAAAATAATTTTACATTTTGGGTTCATTAAAAATAAAACAACTTTATAATAAATTTTAAAGGCTTCAAATTATATTTTAAGTTTCGAATTATAAGTTTGGGTTTCAGATTATAGTTTCAGAGTTTCGGGTTTTAGAGTTTTGATTTTTTTTAAAAAATCTAAAACTAGTTTCAGATTAGAACCCTTCTGAAACTAGTTTCAGGTAGGTTTTGTTTTAACACCATGTTTGTCAGGTATTACCAGATAGGTTTTACTAAGTAAAGCCCATCTGGTAATACCTAATGTAAACAAAATGTTAGCGTTCTTAGGATTCTGTGATCAGATTTTAATGATATTGGGCTCTTTAGAATCATCTCACTGAGATGGTCATTTTGGCAGTAAAAGCATCTAAAAATGGACCAGTAAATCACAAGTTATTCATTATCAAATATTTGAAAATTTTTATAGTAATTTTGCAAATCTGCTAATATAAAGTGCTTTGTATATTGGATAAAATTAAATAGACACTCATATACTACCATAATTATTTAATTGTTTAATAAATTTCTAATCTAAGTATTAAGCTTGATTCTGTTCACTTAAATGATTGTATTTTGAAAAATGTATTTAATGTAATTATTTAATTGTTTAATAAATTACTAGTGCAAGTATAACATTTAATTTTGTTTGCTTAAACAGTAGTGTTTTGAAAAAATGTATATATAATTAATATAATCATTTAGGGGAGTGCCATTTATCATCTGGTTTTTAGGATAGAAAGGGGGGTCAGACAAGTATTAGATTATATATATATATATATTATATATATATATTTTTTTTATATATATATACAGTTGCCTCTCTCTAATCCGAACTTCTCTAAACCGAACACTATTAAACTCTCTCTAAACTGAACAAAATCTTCTAGAACATTTGTAAATTTTATTATAAAGTTTGGATAAGCCATATATAACTTTTTAAAAACTGAAATTTTTCAAATTTTTACATAGTAAAAAAGAGCAGTCTGGCAGTTCGGATTAGAGAGAGTTAACTGTATATATTATATATACCACATACTCTCTATACAACGTACCCTATACTATACAAAGTACCCAGAGGTACAAATCAAAGTTTTTACCATATAAAATTAAATCGTACCTGGGTACCTTATATAGTAAATTACAGTATATATGTTATATAGGCAAGATTGTTAATAGTGGTAGATCTTGCAATTTCTCAGGGCGAATAGATCTTGCAATTTCCTAGAGTGAATAGATCTCGCAATTTTCCAAAGCAAATAGATTTTGCACTATACCTGGCCTCAATATATCTTGAAAGCAACATATACAAGCTAGCTTCAATAGTGCTTTAATCATAATTCTAAGCAGTGAAAGTTAAATGCTATAGTGTAATTATATATCAAACAATAATAATCTTTAAAACACAACAACTTTTTATAAAGAAGGTTTTTCAAAAAAATATTTGGCAAATTTATAAAACTAATATTGTTCTACAAAGTTACTGGTCAGTTTTTTAAAAAACTTCTTGTACAAAAAATTATAGTGATTTAAAAATTGAATCATATTAAGTATAGGCTTTTTGTACCATATACAGATGGCTCACTCAGGACCTCAAAAAGTACAGCAAGAATGGAAATGGAATGTGGAATAGTGCAAATTACAGAAGAAGGACAGTTCATATGACAAATAGCATATGAAACTAAAAAATAGTTTTCATTAACAAGAGCAGAGTTAGTAACAATAATGGCTGCTTTCTTAGTAACTCCAAAAGAAAAATAAGTTGAGATAAGGACAAATAGCAGTGCAGCTATTTTTGCAATAAAAAAAGGGCTTGAGGCAGATAAAGCAAGACAATAGTTAAAGATAAAAAATAGTGAATTGATTGCAACAATAGTAAAAATAGTTAAAACGAAACAACACTGAAACAACTAACACTGTACTTTATGAAATTAAGGGTCACTCAAGGGATTTATTTAACGATTTGGCAGACCTCAAAGCCAAAGAAGGTATAAATTTTGCAAAGCTCCTAGTTCCTACAACATTAAACACAAAAAAATTTAAAATAAGATGCAAGTAGAAGAATAATGAACTTATAGAAAAACTAGTACATTCTTTTATTAAAATAGATAGAAAAGTTATAAATAGATCAAAATGGATCTTTGCACATAATGGTCAAAATACAATTCATTAAAAAAGAAAGATCTTATATTACTGGCCAATCTTGTATAAACTTCTTGAAAATAGAACTAAGCAGTATAACTATATATACAAATCAAATGCAATACAGCTTTTTAAAATAAAGTATATAAATAATGTTTTACTAGTACTAGAAAAGCTTAACTAGAGAAAACCAAATATATACAAAGCTAACAGATACATTATATATAAAAAGAAAACAGAAAATATAGAGCATTTAGTGAATTGTAAAGTTTCATTATTAAATTTGATATGAGATATAGAAGAGTATGAAGTAGAGGTGACCCTTAAAGAAATAGAAGAAATACAAAATGTTCTTGTAAAGAAAAAAGAAATCTTAGTTATGATAGAAAAAGAAAGTATAGATAAAGAGTTACAGAGAAGAAAGTGGTAGATAAGAGGTCTAATTATGAGAGAAAACTTTGAAAAGCTACGATCAAGCTTTATCTCCAATGTCCAAACAAGAAACTTCATAATAAGATTTTGGAAAAATTGGATAAAAAGAATCTATGAAGAAATATGGATAACAAGATGCAAACTAGTACAGAAGTGGAAAAGAAAAAATAATATAGGATAAAAGAAAAAAGCGGATCCACTTTAAATACCAAAAAAAAAAGAAAAGAAAAAATAATATAGGATAAAAGAAAAAAGCGGATCCACTTTAAATACCAAAAAAAAAAAAAAAGAAAAAAAAACATAACAAAAAAAAGAAGACTTGTGAGAAGAAGAACAAAATACAAAGAAGAAGTAAAATAAAAGAAGCTGAAGCAAAATAAAAAGCCATCTTAAATATAACCAAAAATGAAGTCTTGAGTTGGATTAAAGGTGGGCAATAGGCTAAATGGTGAAAAATTATATAGTAGTTTTGACAGGCTATAAGAACTATCAGTAAAATACCAATAAAACTATTTGCAGAATCAGTTGGTATGGAGATAAATTTTATTATAGTAGGTCACACATAGGTATTCTTTGAACAACTGGGTGAGCCAATACTTGTAACTTAGATACTAGAGAGAATAGCTCTCTGAAAAATTAATATTCCAAAGTATAATATTATTAAGCCTAATAAAGTATAGACAAGACTGCCGAATTATAAAAAAAAAAAAAAAAAGTTGTAAAGAAGAAAATTATAGTTATAATAGCAGTTAATTATTAAAATTAGACTAGTAGGTTGCAAGATATGAATTTACTTTTTGTTTATACTATATAGTTAGGACCCTGAAATATAAATAGTAGTGTACCTATAAACCTGAACTGAACTTAGGTCAAGTTCAGGTTCAGGTTCAGGTTTAGTAGTGGTTTAGTATTGAACCTGAATCTAAAAAGTTTTTAAAACATATTCAGGTTCAGGTTCAGGTTCAGTATTGAATTTTTAGAGCTGGTTCAGGTTCAGTTTAGGTTTAGTTTATAAGTTCATAAACATGTTTAGGTTTAGTCTAGCATTCATATGAACTAGTGATTTTAGATTTTGGGTTTGGGTTTGGTCTGATTCAGACCAGACTCAAACTTTTATACTGAATTCAAACTTAATCATAAGTTTGGTCGAGCTAGTACAAATTTTGCAATTAGTTTGAGTTTAAATAAAAATATATATATATTTTGATACTGAACAAGTTTACCTAGAGTAAGAAGTATAAATCAGTTAGTAAAATTTAAAGAATTATAGCATTTTGTATAATTTTATTAATGAAATTATTATTATTTTTTTTTTTTTTTAAATGTTAAAGGTGAGACCTTGCTTTTATCTTTATTAAATTTAATAGAAACTTTTTACAATACTGAAAGAAATTGCATTTTTTTAAATCTAATGCTAAGAATAAAAACTCAGACATATATCCAAGTAAACCTAAATACTTATCTGCGGCCTAAACCTACCAGAGTGGCCAAGGTTCACCTAGATTTGTGTATAAGAATATCTGATGAAGGTGTAGAGAATTTGATCCATTTATATAACCAAGTTTCAATTTTTTGTAGTGAAATATCAAAGATGTGATTATGACTATCTTGTATATTTTTTGAAGAGTTGGATATAGAAAATGTACTAGAAAGAGAAGATGAAGCTTGGGAGTATAATGCTTGATTTTGAGATCTAGAAATGCAGTATGGGATCCAAATATTTGTATAAATTTGC
>QKWP01001103.1:84257-122711 GCA_003550325.1 Gigaspora rosea
ATGATTATGTGAATATAATAATTATTAATTGATATCACTATCGATAGTAATCGATTAACCGGATATGTATCGATTACTATCACAATCGATAGTAATCGATAGGGGTGTTGATCATCGATATATATCTTACCAGTTAGTAATCGATATATATCTATATATAAAATTTGCCGATGTTGGTTGTTGGGACATAGGTGCTCACTTCTTTGTTAGTGTAAAAGACAGTGATACCATTGGAAAAGCATTAAAAATAATTCGCAGTAAATTTTATTCCTGGTCCCCCGATATGTACTTTCGGATCAAAGTAGTATCGAAGCAAAGGGCATTAAAAAAGTGTTTCCTGGGGTAAACACTGGTGAACAAGAATGTGACCTGATCCTCTGCGTCGTCCATATAGTGAGGGTTTGGTTGTCCAAAATCTACGAAAAAGAACCTCGAGACATTATGATCACAGCAATGCATAAAAGAACGAAAATTGGGTGTGAGAAATTAATTCAAGATGCTATTAACTGCTGTACCGTCCCTGCTGTTTGGAATTATATCGAAAGGAACTACAAAAAAAATAGTCAGCAGTGGGCCTTGTGGGCGCGCCAACATTCTCTCCTGCTTTTGCAGGTTACTTCTACATACCCTTTGGAATCTTTTCACAGCGAATTGAAGAAAACAACTTCGTCATTACATGGATTAATAGGTAAAAATGATTTATTGTGCTGATCATGAATAGAGGTGTGAACGCAATGCCGTAATTTGTCATAATTATAATGAATTACAGCAAAACTGCCGTAATTTATTATAATTATGACAAATTATGGCATTGCATTTACACCTCTCTAATCATAGATGTGTATTATTACATTTTAATTTTGAGAAATTAAACCTCAATTTAAAAGTTCAAATTTATTAAATTTCACTATTTTATTTTAGGCGCGGCCCACAATATCGTTATTCTTGATAATAAAAATGATCCGATTCAGAAGGCGCCGCATTTGAGTATCGCATTAAAAAAGTATCTGCATATGGTGTGGAAAGTAATGTTCTCGAGAAAATTCGCAAATTTCTTATCCTTTTCAACAATTGTTAGTGAAGGAAGCCTGCGCTGTTATGAACAGACTTGAAAGGGTAAAGGTGCACCGGGTCTAATTTCACTTGAATGCCATTGCCAGTTTCGAAATCGGTACTTATTGCCTTGTAAGCACATCTTCCACGAACACACATATGGTGCCACAAGATTATTGACCGCTGACGTATGAAGAATGTTCCAAGGAATATTTGGAGAAAGTGGTTTCGAAGTATACGAACGTCGTGAATTAGTAATGGAAGAAATCACAAGAACGGAACAGCAAAAAAAAGCAGAGAATTTGAAACTTACCATATACGAGCTAAACGAAAGAGTATGTGACAAATATTGGCATACAATAGCGAATAGCAATGTTGAAAGAACGGAGACTTTCGGTTCAATGTTGGAAGCCTCTATTGATTCGCTTTTTTCAGAATTTGATCATTTAACTGTAAATGAATAAAAAATTGGGTGAGTAGGTGGGCGAAACGGCTTTAGGCCAGAACAATGAAGATGGGTGGGTGGGTAGGTGAAGCGGTTCTAATGGATAAAAAGGGATGTGAATTGACTTGTGAAGCTAAAGTGACGAATAGATAGAGCAATTAGAAAAATGTACAATGTAGTTTTATAGACCAAAATACGAGTAAAGAAATAAAATTATAATACTTATGGGCCAGTGCAAAAAGATTTGTACCTCAAATAGCTCTAATTAAAATATTTTTTGTACAAATTAATTTTTAATTTTTTTTAATTTAATATACTTATTAGATTACCGGATTGATAAAAATAAAATTTTTTTGATTATTTTATTGATAAAATAAAAAAATTTATTAATAGTAACTTTTTTTTTGTTTTTACTATATAATTTACTATAGTAATTTATATATACGCATATATAATAAAAAAAAAACAAATTACCTTACTTTAAAGCTTAATTTCTTCACAACTAGTGATCCAATTTTGCTCAAATTTTAACCATATCTTTATCATATGCACATTAATGCACTTGCGAAGTATCAGCTCATAGAACTGCATATTGGTTGCGAAATTATTTAAAATATCTTTTTTTAAAAAAAATTTGGTTTTTTTTCAAATACAGTAAATTGTACATGCTTAATTATTAAAATAAAACAATGTTAAAACAATAAAAATGTTATAATAAGTTAGATTAAAACCTATTTTATTTGATACTAAAAAATTTTTAATAATTAATCAAGAAAAAAAAAATTTTCCTTAGTGTCAATATTATGAAATTTTTTGAGGTACAAATCTTTCTGCACCGGCCTATATCTGTATATAAATTCCTGCACTGATAAATGTTCATATAGTTTCGAAGTAGCTTAAACTTTGAGCGAAGATATACCTAGTAGAATTTGATTTTTTTTTTTTGATTCTACGAATTTGTAGAATTAAAATAAAAATTTATTTTCATCAAATTCTAATAGGTGGTTGTAGAGATATCTTTGTTCGAAGTTAAAAAAATAGATTTGAATATCCTTTTTTTCTGGCCAATCATCACTTTTCGATTTCGGACCATCATCACGGGTGTCACGTGATTCTGCTCCGCTTTAGATGACCCCTATAAATAAAAAGATCAGCATAAAAAACATCAAAAATAAGCAAACTAATACCTAATCAATCTATGTATATTTCAGGGTCCTATATCCGATATAGTTATACAAAGACAAAAATGCTCATATCTCATAATCTACTGGGCTGATTGTAATGATTTAACTGCTATTATAACCAGAATTTTCCCCTCTACAATTTTTTTAATTTAAAAGAAATGTTTACTTAGTAGAAGATTGATTGTTTTTTGGAAAACTCTAGATTTCAAAAAAGGCAAAAAACAATAGTAATTTTTCACGATTTAATATTATTTCACTAGTTCTTAGGCAAATCACAAAATAAGTATTATTAATTTTACTATATAAAATTACTAATTTTTTATGAGTTTACTAAAATGCACCACTGGTGTTCAACACCAGTATGTAGTATAATGTGAAAATCAATATAAAAAAAAAACAAAAAAAAACAATAATTAAATTTAATAAATGTTAAGTTAGAGTTAATAGTTAGGGGTTAGGGTAAAGCATAGTATATAGTAAAATTTCACAAGTAATTTTTTTTTTAAAAAAAAAGGTGGTTTCATAAATAAATATTGAGTTAGAAAGGTATTTTTTAAAAAAAAATAGCAAAATAGAAAAATTTATGTTATACAAAATCTTTACATTATACTACATTTAAAAATTGGGATTAGTGAAAATCATTATAGTGTTGGCACCAGTGGTGCATTTTAGTAAACTCAAATTTTTTATATAGTAAACTAATTTCAATAGCTAATTTCTTTTTAGTACAGTATAACTTTTTTTTCTACATAATAATCAGTGTTGTCATGTTTACTATATTTGTTCTATTGGCCTCTAATTCTATTTACTTTTTTTATTTTCTATTGTAAATTTTTAGTATTAAATTTTACTAATTAAATATAAAAAATATTTTAAATTTATTACTTTACTAATGGTCTAACAATATATATTTAAATAATTGCAAATTATTAAGAAAAAATTTTTTTAATATAAAGACAAAAAATCAAGCTTTTTTTATTGTTCTATTTGCCAACACTGATAATAATTATAGTTGAAATTTTGCAGGTTTATAGACTAAGGTTACACCAAGGCACTTGTGTAGTAGCACAAAAATACTTAATTTGATTGGTTAATTTATAAATATATAAAAAATTTTTAATTTTTTAATTTTTTTAAAAAAATTAACCAACTTTGACAATATGTAAGCAAAAACTAATTGGATTTTTTTATAAACATGTTCTATAAATGTTCAAATATTAAATATATTTATTTGATTGTAAGTTAATATGTAAAATTTCAGATAATTATATTTTAATTCAAATGTATCAGATTGGTGTATCATGCTTACCAAAATACATCAAAATAATATGTAATTAAGAATTGGCCCACTTATGTTAAAGCAGGCCGGATAATTTGTTAATGCGGGCCAGATGATATGCTAACGCAGGCCAGATAATCTTATATTAAAAATCCCGTGTGTGAGTTTTTAAATCCTGCGTGGGATCATGTGCGGATCCCGCGTGTTGCCCATCACTATTTATAATATTTCTATATGTGCTAACTGATGTAATATATTCTAGTATTTGGTATTGGTATGGGATTTCAAACAGTGTCTGAAATTCAATTTTTAAATTAGTTGCGGACTGCAACTAAATAAAAAAAAATAGTTGCGGATTATAAGAATTTATAAAAATTTAGTTGCGCTCATAAGCATTTAATCGAAATTTATATGTAAAATTTGCAAATTTATGTGCGGAATTCGCATATACACCTCAAATTTTGGTTGCGTAAATTTAAAATTTGTTGCGGTCCGCAGACTCCGCAACCCAATTTCAGACACTGATTTCAAATCCAGGTTGGGTTTCGGCATCAGTTTGGAATTACAGCATTAGTTTGGAATTCTTTATGTTTTCGCAATTTATAGCCGAAAACCGAAGCCATTCAGTCTGAAAAAATAAGGTTTGGTCTAGTTTGCGAATGTATTAAACGAACTTGAATCTGTGAATTAATTTCAACCCAATCTGGTTTAAAGTTTGTCTACAATCGCGTATCATAGTGATACCAAAATTACGGTGTTGATGCATTAAAGGTTACGACTCAATTATGAAATATATTAGAAACGTAATATTGAATTTTCATGTCTGTCCGCACGCGTGTCTGAATTCGTATATTAGTGTAATAATAATGCATATTCACGCGTTTGTGACATGTAAAACATCAACAGTTTTTATACTGTTCCCTAGTTTATATAGGGGTCGGTGCAGAATCACGTGACACATGACCAATCAAACTATAGAAATTTGATAATCTTCGGCGAAGCAGAAAGCGAAAAACCTGAAAAATACAAAAAACGGTAGTCAAAACCTATTGGTGGATTAATTAAAAATATCGGGAAAGCAATTTTGCTTATATATAACTACCTAAAACCCATCTAACTTTAATCTATGATGACCCTAAAGTTAATTCGCTAAAATTTATATTATAAGAATCTGCTCCGCTTTAGACGTCCCCTTTATATAGATCATTTGAGATTAACCGGGTAAAATCGGTACCGAGATCGGGTAATCACGATTCGTTAAATTTATGGCGCGATAATAAGTAGTATGTGATCAGTCACGTAGAAATGGCAATATAAAGGTTACGATTCTCTAAGAGAATCGATCAGCTCTTGAACTCATAAATTTGGTTTTTCAAAGTAATCCTTTAGTTAAGAAACCGTATAGTCTTCGTTATGTGGTAGTGCCTGTACGATACTCCCAATGTTCCCAATGTTTAAGTAAAAACGAACAGAGAAAGTCAACAAGTACAAGGTGGACCAGACTAGGCCTTGACATGTAGTAAAACATACAGTATTGTCTCTAAACGGTGTAGGTAGTTTAGGTGCAAAATTGAACTATGCAAATACCTGGGATACTCGAGTCTGTAATTTACGGTACTATCTAGAACTGTGCCTTGGATACTATAATTAGTGGTCTGTATTTATGTTCGTTAGTTAGTTATATATTATCCGGAAATTTTCTGACATTATTCGAGCCTTTGGTCTTATTTAATAACATAATTGAAGATTTGAGTAGCTTACCATTTACAATATTGTTTGAATCACTTTGCTAATCCGAATCAAAACTTTGTAAAAGCTGTAATCAAAAATTACCCAACTAGTCAAAATTGAAGTAGTAAAGCTATGAACTTTATATGCACCAAATTAGGGTGATTCGGAATTAATGATCAAATCTCTGACTTCGAATTAAAATTAATGATTTATTTGCTTCGAAAAAAGCGTTCTATAAATTCTATTTTTTATATTATGTTAATATAAAATCAATTTTTTTGTAGCCAGGGGCTACATGTAGCCGAACTATTAAAATAATTGATTAGGTTTAGACTTAGGGTTAGGGTCAAGGTTAGAACCAGAGTTATGGTAAAAATCGCGAGAGGGGCATTTTTGCTTAGTAACACGACAGGGTTACCCTAGTAAAATTTTGAATTATAATAGGTAAGGCTACATGTAGCCAGGGCTACAAATAAATTATTTCATTTTCGAAATAAGTTAATTCTGAATCACCCTATTATCAGGAATTAAATAATTAAAACACCATTTACTAACGTAAGTATTTTATGAATGAACTTTAACGGATCCGTTAAAGCGGATCCCTCACTATAGTGGGGTAACTCTCTGGGATTTTAAAAGTTTTATTATTATACTAGATAATGATATAGTGGATATTCTATACTGTAACTGATAGAATTTCCCAGCTCGATCACTTCGTTATAATGAGGTAGAGTATAATAAATTGCTGTCATGATTCAGGAAACTGAAAAAGACCGGGCAATATTCTAGCTAAACATACATATATTTGAAATCCTTATTACCTGCCATGTGTACCTGGGGTAATGATTGGTGCCGTAATTCAAAATGCAATTTGTCGTAATGTAATAATTATTTATTACAAAAGTCGTAATTGTAATAATAATTACGACATGTCGTAATTATTACTACATGTAGTAATAATTATTACATGTCGTAATAATTACGACATGTAATTATTATTACGTGTCGTAATAATACGACATGTAATAATTATTACTATAACTAGCCAATCACCATTCGCAAAAGTCACGTGATGTTGCATCATTATAGCGGATCTACAGGACAGTGCTTTAATATTAACTAAATCCACCTACAATAACCCTAATACTAATTCTGGTCACTGAACTGTCCCTAAGAACTGTCCGTTGCTTCTGCGCTATTATAGGAACCGCATAAAATTCCGCAGACACGTGATGATATTCGTTAAAATTCTATTGGCCAAAAAAACTCGCGACGCGTAATTGCATTTTTCGATTAAAAAGTTAACTTTCAATATAACTTTGATATTATGGTAAAGGTGAGCGTTCAGACGATGTTAACAAGAGCTTATATATAACAAAATTTGCAAGAAATTGTTTTGCAAAGACGCAGGTGGTTAGTAAACCAAATTTTGCGTTATTAAACGATTTTTGAAAAAGCGGCTGTTTTGTTTCGTTTTCACGTTACACTTGATTCTGTGCCATGATTGGTTCAAAATCACGTGTCTGCGGAATTTCTATGCGGTTCCTACGTAATTGAACCAATAACCCGACCCCTATGTGTAGTAATTATAATTACGACATATCGTAATAATTACGACATGTCGTAATAATAATTACGACATGCCGTAATTATTACGACATGTCGTAATAATTACGACATGTCGCAATAATTACTACAATTAAGGTTTTAAAAAAGTCGGTGTAAAAATATATGTCGTAACCATAATTGTCGTAATTAGCTAATTACGGCACCATTCACTACCCTGGGGTATTTCCTTTCTTCGTTTTAGTATCCAGGGTACTTGTGTAGAGGGATATACTGTATGAATAAGAATATGTTTTACTATTGCGTACCTAGGTATCTAAATATCATACTTAAGTATATATATACCCGGATATAAAAAAATTGGCCTTAAAACTGCTGCAGGGGTATATTGCACGGGGTCTATGTGACGGATAAATACGGTAACATTGAAGCTATGAAAGTATCCCTCTATTATAGTGCCCTCCCCCCGTAATTAGTACCCAGGAGGGTACTATTCAATAAATTTGATAGCTTATTGAATACAAGTTCATTTTTCATAAATTTACAAACCCATGTAGTTTTATTTAGTTAAAATATTATATATAATTCGATATATATAATTTATTGTTTATATGAATATAAAATTTATGTAAAATTGATTTATTTATATAAAAATGACTTAATTTACTTTAGTTATTACTCAATAGTTCCGTGTACTAAGTAAAAATGTTCAGCGCGCTGGAAAACCTTCGCCAAATCTCTAATTTAAACTTTAAAATCTAACACTAGGTTTTAATGGTTAAATTAAAAAATGGGTGTAATTTTATATAGGAATATATATAGACTTACATAAATAACCATATTAATCTAAATTGGGTTTGTATAATTTAAATATAATTTTTATCTAAAACTTAAATGAAAATTTTACACAATTTTACATAAAAACAATTTCCTGAAGTATAGTCGTGCCTACAGTACTTTATAATTTGCAATGAAAAAATTGAGAATATATAAATGCAAGAGCTTCGATAGTGCTTGAAAAAAAAGTATAGCCATGAAGAAGAAAAACTGTACTGTATCTGGAGTTGCAGGTAAACTTTTAAGTTTCGCCCCTGAATTTCTCATTGACTGTTCTAGCATTTATTAAAATTTTATTAATTTTACCTACAACTCTAACTGTGTTCAAGACTAAAAATACTTTTGCAACACTTAACGTTATGATGGAATTGGATGTAGAAATTTTTCATGTAATATGAAAATTTAATTGCTTACATTAAAAACAAGCAGGGTGCGTCCCATAGTTTTAATTAAATTTTGAAATAAAAATTTTCCAAGATTAGAATATGAGAATATCAAAGAAACAGAGCAGCAAATATAATTCTTTTGACATGTTCCACATTTTGTTAAAAATTATCGATCACTTGCGAGTTTCTCGCGCACATAAATCTTTTGTGAAGCTCGCAAAATTTGCGCATACAAATATTTTGTAAGGCTCGCGAAAATTGCGCATACAAATCTTTTGTAAGGCTCGCGAAAATTGCGCATACAAATTTTTTTTGTGAGACTCGCGAAAATTGCGCATACAAATTTTTTTGAGACTCGCGAAAATTACGCATACAAATTGTTTTGTGAGACTCGCGAAAATTACGCATACAAATTGTTTTGTGAGACTCGCGAAAATTACGCATACAAATTTTTTTGTGAGGCTTTGCAATTTTATATAATCTTTTAGTGTATAATTTTCGCTCTATTCTTTTTACACTCTTTACTAATTTTGACTTGATGTCTTGGGCTTAGTTAAAGCTGGGGAAAAAAGGTGTTGATGTACATAGCAGCTTAAACTTTGAAATAACAAATTTATTTATATTGCTCTAAATATATATATATATTTGTTAAAGACACTATTCAGCCTCAGTATTCAAAAAGAAACGAAGAAATGAATCTATCTATGCTTAGGGCCGATCTCACTGGCTACACTAATATTATCATTATTAGAATTGCCGCGTCTTTTTATCGTTCTGTTGTAATGTTTTTGTACACATATATAATATATAATATATAATATATATATATATCATATATATATTTAAATTTAATTTATATATATATATATTCGTTTTATTTATTTATTTTTATTTATTTTTTAAAAAAAAATTTTGCCGATTTCAAATGAAAAAACGACTTCTTAAACTTGATAACTAGCTAATTGATCTTGGTGATCGATCGATCGGCAGATTTAAGATCGTCTGAAATTTCTACGCACCCGTTACGCCACAAGATTGCGGACCGTAGATGTTGATCTTTTGAAGATGCAAATTGCAAGCTTCCAACTTAATTTACACGGAGAGAGTGAAAATCACAAAAAAAAAAAATTTTTTTACCGAAATCTAAGTTCACGTCGATCGGTTCGGCATACTTCGCCACTAGCTAAGCAATTTTGGTTTAAAATCTTATGACTTTAACAAAGGTTTTTGAGATCGATCTTCTTGACAAAGTGTAACAAATTTGCTATTGGTAGTCATTAAACATTGTGAACTTCTGATATATTAAATGCATAGTGTATGGTACGAAAAAAATTGATTAGTAGATTTAAAAAAACATCACGATGATCTACGATAAAATCCTGTTGAAAAACTTGTATACATTTTTATCGTTACCTTATAAAGGCAAGAGAGAAATATAATATAAACAATTGGTTAAAAATGTTTGATTCGCATTTATGCTTATTTTTTATTATTACTGTATTACATTCTTGTGAATTTATTGTTATTATCATTAATAAAAAAATAAATTTATTATAAAACTTTCTGATTTTCGTGGCGAATTCTGTCAGACAATAAATGCGAGCAATCTTTTTGATTTTCAAGGTACATATATCGCAGTTAGGACACCTTGAATAGATAAAGAATGCGAAAAGACGTTGATTAATATCTATAGGAGGCTGAGTAAAGTTGTTTGGATGATAATTAAACATACATTGTTATTTAACTTCTCAATAACTGTTTATCGAAAATGAGAATTTTGTATAAAAAGGTAGAATTTTTAATCCTGTAAGAGCCTTAATATCGAGTCATTCTATATTGGTTTAGGTTTAAAAATTGTTTCTTAATTGTTTCTTAATCTTAATAATTAATTAAAAATAAAAATAAAAATACATAAAAAACAGAAAGATATATATAATTCATAATAGTTCATAAATAATACATAATAATGAAAAAACATTTTTCGAGTGTATTACCTTTATATGTCATACTATTACTATTTACGATCTTTGCAACATCTGATGCAACGATACGAAGACGTGACTACACAGTTCCAACGGTTTACCCAGAACTTCTACAAACATTAACGCCAATCACCACCAAGGATCCACAAGATATTTATATTAATCTAGTTTTATCTTACACTGATTTAGCTCCTGATGGATATACGCGAAAAGTTTGGACAGCAAATGGTTAGATGATTTCTCGATTTTCAATTCAAATTCAACTCATTGAATATTTATATTAAAACTTTATTGTTACAAAGGTCAATATCCTGGTCCATTAATCCATTGTAATAGAGGAGACAGACTTATTATAAATGTTACAAATAATTTTGAAGGTAAAATAATTAAATTAGATTCATAATTTTTAAGAAAAACAATAATCGTAACAATTCTCTACCATAAAGATCCAACCACAATCCATTGGCATGGAATATTTCAACTAGGCTCTAATTGGTATGATGGAGTTGGAGGGTAAGTTTTTTTTTTCTTTAACATTTAGGTAGCCATCAATAGAAAATTAGAAAGATTCCTCTAATAAATCTGCCTGATTTCTTTGATAACTGCCCATTAATTCTACATAACGTGAAGCATTATAATTATTAATGATAAATATTTTGTAGTCAGACACAATGTCCTATTTTACCCGGAACTTCGTTTGTTTATAATTACACGGTCGGAGATCAAGTCGGAACATATTGGTGGTAAGTTTCGATGTGTATCAAGTTCAACAGGGTATTATTATTACTAAAATTTTTATTTTATAAATATTTAATAATTTTCAAAGGCATTCGCATTATCTCGCTCAGTATGTTGATGGTCTACGTGGACCCCTAATTGTAAATGATCCGGATGATCCTTATCTAGGTCAATATGATTATGAATACGTCCTTACTCTTGAAGATTGGTATCATCAACTAGCAGAAGACTTGGTGGCAATGCGACTGGCACCAGGTTATTCGGCATTCAATGTTAGTAACAATTTATTTTAAATTATTCTATTATATATATAATATTACATTTATTCATCGTTTTATCACGTAACATTCTATATAGCCCGTACCAGATGCTGGACTTATCAGTGGAAGAGGCCAATACAATTGTTCTAGGGCTGATTCTGGAGCGAAATGTGATCCTAATAATATGCCAGCGATTTATACTGTAACGAAGGGTAAAAAATATCGATTTCGTATAATTAACATGAGGTAAAATTGGAAATTTGGTATATTTTTGATATGTCTACATTTTTTTTTTGTATTAATTATTCAATTTTAAATAGTGCCGAAGCCTTTTTCTGGTTTTCTATCGATGGACATAAATTAACCGTTATTGAAGTTGATGGTGTTGCTGTAAAATCAATAGAACTTAGCGTTTTGCCAATTCATATTGGTCAACGGTTCTCTGTTATTGTCGATGCATCAAAAGATGTTGGAAGTTATTGGATACGTGCAGATATACCAGAAGATTGTATATTTAATTCTCCTGAAACGATAAATGCAAACTCGGACCTTGATAATAATAATAACATAACGGGGATCTTACGATATGATGGTGCACCCAATGATTTACCAAACTCTAAAAAGTTCAACGACGCTTGGTCTAATAATCTTTTTCCATGTCAAGATCTTGATATTAGTTTAATAAAACCATATGAACCTGTATCACCACCTCAAAAAGTTACAGATCAATTTAATATTTCAGTAACGCTCGGTCCTGACAAAAAAAATACCACCAAAGCTTATATTAACGGACAATCTTGGGCTCCTGATCTAACAAATCCTTCAATTATGAAAATTATGGAAGAGAAGATTAATGCAACTAAATTTCCTGTTAATGCTAATGCATATATGTATGATTCAGAGGGTGGCGCAGTGGAAATTGTTATATACAGTAAGTATCATAATTATTTTACTTACTACACATATATGTTTAATTTATACTTTTGATTTTTAGATCAAAATGGTGCAGAACACCCTTTCCATTTGGTACGTATTTAAGTTCCTGAATTATTATATTATTTAATAATTGTGATTAAAAAAAAAAAAAAAACTTATTTCTGCTCGTTATGATGATTTATCGTAATTAAATTAGCATGGACACAATTTCTTTATTATTGGAATGGGTAGTTCTGGATCTCCTGATGTCAGTCAATATAATTTGATCGATCCTCCTCTTCGTGACACAATTACTCTCCCTGGTTCAGGGTAATTAATTATCTATACGTACTTTCTTCTTTTTACTTTCTGTAAGTCTGAAATTAAACGGGTTTTTTTTTTTATTAAAAAAAAAAAAAATAGATGGGCAGTAATCCGTTATTTGATCAATAATCCTGGTGTTTGGGCTTTCCATTGTCATATAGAGGTAATATTTGCATCATATAATACATTCTAAGTTAAAAATTATTAACCTAGTTTTACTTCTTAATGATTAGTGGCACGTTGAATTGGGGATGGTATTTCAACTGATCGAAATGCAAAGCAAAATCCAAGAACTTACGTTGCCACCAAGTGTTGAAGCACTATGTAAACCGGGTTATCAAAATACTAAGCGTTTGGCAATTCCATCCGCTTATCCTGATGATGGTGAAACAACAATAACTCCTGGAGGTTATGCATTGTATAATCCAACGAAAAGCTCTACAAAAGTAAAAAGAACGAATAAAAGGAGTATTGAATTTACCGGTAAACGTAAAGCTAGAAATGGTAGAAGAGCGATTTAATTTATTATTATTATTTTTTTTTAATAGATCATTGTAAAATCTTTTTGTCGTATATATTTTATTTATTTTTTTTACTCAATTTTGTAAAATATCTTTTTACGGATAAAAAACAAATGTACTACTTGAATGTAGCATAGTTATATTTAATCTGTGTATGTAGAATGGTTGAATTTCTGTTTTCTGTAGATATTTAAACTTTTTTTTCTTTAAATTCTAATAAAGATACGTTATTTATTAAAGAAGCATCATGTTTAACATACTATACCGATACACATATGCATGTCTTGTCACAACAGGTTGGTGGATAATGTGCATGATCGCACAGTTTAGTTCCAGTCGCAATTGTGGAGTGAATGTAACAGCATCACTCATACAAGCAGAAGGAAACAATAATGGGAAATTAATGAAGTGCACATTGTTATTATTACGCTACTCATGATTTGGTCGGGAAGCTCTTGGACACTTTTTTTTTTTTTATTAACTGGGCAACTAGGGCTTTTACACATTTTAAAATTTTATATTTATTCAATCATTTGGAGGCTTCGGGCTATTACGTTAGTCTCACACAGCCTAATACATAAACAAATCATAACATCCTTCCCTCCTTAACGACTAGTCCCTGCGCGCCCACGTGTTATTACTCACAAAACATCAAAAATTACCAAATACCTTATACAAAAATAAAAATAACAACAAAATAGAAAAAAAAAACAAAACTTGGTTGGGCCAGCACAATCTAGACACACCAGTCAGATCCACAATGCTGGAGAAATCACATTCACATAGAAGTGACTTTCACAACCGCTGCGCTGGAGGTCCTAGACAGAGGCTATTATGTCATCCAAATACCACCTGTATTTCCAAAATCAAAACAAATAAAAACAAAAACGAAAAAATCTATTGAGAGGAAATCCATCATTAGGTTGGATCATATGCCACTTTCCCGCACATGACTGTTATGACCGTTCATTTTTTACTCGATCAAAAAACTCTCCAGCTTGAGCACTTTTCGAAGTCAAAATGGGCTTTATTTGGATGGCTGAGCTAGAGATGGAAATTATATGGTATAATAAAAATTGAGATATAATAACTATATAACAACTATTTATATAATGCTTAGCAAGTATATAAGACTTGTCATGTTATTTCTATAAAAAAATTTATTTGGTAAATTTGTAATTATACTATACCTGATACCAATTATACGGTTATTATACCAATTTTATTATGCGGTATAATATAATTGCCCATCCCTAGGTTGCGCTTTTATTTACATTTGACCTCGATTTGGTCTAAGCCTAGAAGAATTTCTTCTCAGGTCTTAGACACAAGGGTGGTTTTCACTTTCAAACTTTCGCAATTTTTTTTTTTAATTTTTGACATCACCTTCTCATTTGGCTTGGTTGATATCATAGGGCAGATGTTTCTTAGATGGTGTCTGACCTTCTACTGATTTATGGCAAAAATACCTCACTTTAGGGCTAAATGCAAGGTTTTATCCAAATATGAAGGCACGGAGAATTTCACTCCACACAACTGGCACCATATGTCAAAGGGAGCAATGTGCAAGATCGCACAATTTAGTTCTAGTCGCAATTGTGGAATGAACATAATAGGTCACTCATCCAAGCAGAAGGAAACCATAGTAGGAAATTAATGAAAAGCATATCGTTATTACTACGCTACTCATGATTTGATCGGGAAGCTCTCGGACACTTCTCTTTTTTATTACTAGAAAAACTAGGGCTTTTATACATTTTAGAATTTTATAAGTTAAGGCAACTGATACTTCTTCTTAAAACACTCTAGTGAAGGTTTATCAATAACTATCAAACCAAATTCTCTCCAGAGACGTGAATATGGTGATTTGATCAATGTTTTGAAGGAATTTATCATGTATTATTGTTCCTATGCGTCCATTCCTCGCACGTAAATGTCGTAACCAACCATCCCACGTTACGTCTTTAAATAATTTCTTTTGTAGTATACTATAAGGAGGCTTTGACCGTACTTTTCTGAAGGCTTTGCTCAGAGCTTCGCGTGTTCTCATTGAGAGCCTGGCTCGCGTTAGTTTCGTTTGGCTGTTTACCCTTCGGCCGACAAGCCTCAGACATTCTAGTTCGTACAGCCTCTCTATGTGGTGTCCCGGATTTTCCTAGTCACGGGATTTACAGTTATATGCCACTTTAGCCCATAACACTATGTAGAATTAAAATAAAAAAATTTCGTTGAATTTGCTCAGCTATTGAGAAATTTTCATTTAAAATTAAAAAAATTTAGAATCTTAGAAAAATTAATTTTTCTCTAAAACTTCACAAGAAATTCTCAACCACCAGCCAAATTCAATAAAAAAATTATTTATTTTAATCCTACAAACTTGTAGGATTTAAATAATAATTTTTATCGAATTGGCAAAAATACCTCATAATGGATCGTTGGTACTGTCCTGAGGTTTGATTTACCATATTTGGTCATGGAGTATACGCGGGTTTTTGTACCCCCGGGTTTACTGTATTGCGGGGTGCGTGACTCAGGTGACTCACCCCACAAAAATTCCAACCCTGTTTTTGCCAAGCATAAAACTACGTTGTAATTTGGGTTAAGGTTAGGATACTACTAGTAAAATTTCACGAAAAGCATTTTTAATTAGGCCTCAGAAGGTGGTTTCTTAATTAAGATTTCGAATTATTTTCTGTTTTTTTTTTGTCTTCGATTTAAAAATCACGGCAGAGGGTATACTATACGTTAGGGTGTGTAATGGCCTATTAAAATCAAACATAGGCAGGGTCACTTATGATTATCGGATTTTCTAATGGCAAATTCATTTATTAGATAACGATATGTTATAAAATATCGATATAGATAAAATAATTAATGATTAAATTTACATATATATAAATTAAAGTAGTTAATGATAAAATTTATTAATATGAATTAAATAGATAACGATAAAATTTATGTATAATATATATTATCATAATATGAATTTAATAAAATTTATATATGAATATTAATATTTATTTTTATTTTTTAAAAAATATAATTTATTATTTGATATTTTTTTTAGTATATTTTTAGCTATACATTTTTATAATCATTATTTAAATCAATAAAACTTCAATAGTATATTATTAAATCACTTAATTATAAATCAGAGCACATTTATGATTATCAAAATCGATATAAATTTTACCAAGATAATTGACATTTATTGACATAACTAATTAACCAAATAACATGCAATTTTTTTTTTAAATTGAAGCTCTCGACTACCCTATGAAAAAAAATTTTCGGAAAAACATGGAAGCTGAACACGGAAACATACGTAAAAATATGTAAAAAATAAGTAAAATGTACACTTTCCGTGTTTTTGGACAGGAAAATACACTGTATTTTGAAACACGGAAAAGGACATTCCGTGTTTTAGAAAACACAGAAAATACGGCGTGTTTTCCTGTCCAAAAACACGGAAAGTGTACATTTTACGTATTTTTTTTACATATTTTTACGCATGTTTCCGTGTTCAGCTTCCATGTTTTTCCGAAAATTTTTTTTCATAGGGCTAGTTCTACACTGAAATAGAGCTATTGTTTCAATGTTTTTAAATAAATATATATATAAATAACGAAAATCGAAATTCAAAAATTAATCATTAATGTTCTAAAAATTTTTATAAAAATATTGAAAAATGGCTCTATTTCAGTATAGAGCTAGCCGAGAGCTTCAATTAAAAACAAATTGCATGCTATTTGGTTAATTAGTTATGCAATAAATGTAAATTCGTTTTATTATTATTAATAATATATAAATATGTATATATCGACGCCCATAAAAAATCCGCAATTAGTGATGATCATTAATGTCCCTGACTATGTTTGATTTAATGCCCTAACTATACGTGGTGTACGTACAAGGATCATTAGATTATGGACCGATTTTGTTTATATGTCACGCTTATAAATTTTTGTTTAGTGTTACCCGGTGTTACTATCGTAATTTTTTCGCGCTCCAATATCATTTTTTATGATAATCAATTCCCTTATTTTTACCTCCGTCCTATAATCATTATTACCCGTGCCATCATGAATTGAGTATGACCGTCGTCTATCTCTTTCCTATTTCGTATTTCCTATACACACATATTCTTATTACCTTACACTATGATAGATCGTGGACGCGTAAGCCTAAATCATTCGATATTGATGATATTCATAAAATTCTATAACATGAGACAGTTACTTATTATAAATATATTGCTAACCTGCCAAGAGTTACTATCATGTAGTTAAGTAGTGGTAAGGATGATTGTTTCGGAAGGAAAGTCTTGATTTAGATAAAGGCGCAAGTAGGAAGTTTAATTGGTGATGAGGGAAATAAAGAGAATAACATAATGGATAGAGTTGTTCCGTGAATGTGTCGGAGGAATTATAAATAGCTATCATGAATAAAAGATAGCTATCATGTATAAAAGATCGCCTTGCTTGTGTCTTGAGACTGTTTCTGAGTGATCCTTCCTTTATAAATAAAGACTTCTGAGTGATTCTTACTTATATCGTATCTCTTGAATGATATTATCGGATTAGTTGATTATTACTGCGCACACACTTATTTCTTTACTGACATTTTTATTATTTCACGTTGAGTGCTTGTATCGATTTCATCTATTCAATACACATATTTATTATCCGTACCTTATGTTCGTTTACCATTCTGGTCTACTGTATCTTGGCA
Source organism: Gigaspora rosea (assembly GCA_003550325.1). Lineage (NCBI taxonomy): Eukaryota > Fungi > Glomeromycota > Glomeromycetes > Diversisporales > Gigasporaceae > Gigaspora > Gigaspora rosea. Next base: position 102,210 of record QKWP01001103.1, read on the forward strand.
CTTATATCATCTGATGCTCTCCCGAATTAAATAATAACATCGAGTCTTTTACAAAATTTACAGGTAATAGACCTGGTAACATGCACAGTGTAAAAAGGGGTACTGTCGACTGGGTACCAATTGTTCCCAATAGGGTTCTAAAAAACCTCACTACTATCGAATAAAGTTATGACTTAAATTTTGGCAGCCCATCATTATGCCCAATCCGATTGTAAGGTCATATGTTGCATAAATTTCAAACCAAAAACAAAAAAGAAATTTCCACGCACCCGTTACGCCACAAGATTGCGGACCGTAGATGTTGATCGTTTTGAAGCTGTAAGCTTCCAACTTATATTACAAAAGTTTTTTTTTTTTTTTACCGTTAATTTAAGTTCACGTCGATCGATTTCGGCATACTTCGCCACTAGCTAAGCAATTTGGTTTTAAAATCATATGTCTTTAACTAAGGCCCTTGTGAACTTTTGACATATTAAATGCATAATATATGACGCGAAATAAAAATTGATTAGTAAATTAAAAAAAACTTCCCGATTCCCGATGATCTACGATAAAAAATCTTGTTAAAGAACTTGTATATATATATTTATTGTTGCCTTATAAAGGCGAGAGAGAAATATAGCATAAACAATTTGTTAAAAACGTTTATATTTATTTTTATTATTATTGTATTAACATTTCTTGTGTTATTATTAATAAAATAATAAACTTAACATAATTTTCGTGGCGAATTCTGTCACACAATAAATGCGCGCAACCTTTTTGAATTTCAAGTTTAAGGTACGTATATTATAGCTAAAATACATACATTGATTAGATAAAGGAAGCGAAAAAACGTTGAATAATATCTATAGGAGGCTGAGTAAAGTTGTTGGGGGAAGTAATTAAACATATATTGTTATTAACTTCTCAATAACTGTGCCAAAAATGAAAATTTTATATAAAAAGGTAGAATTTTTAACCCTGCAATTTTAATAACGAGTCATTCTATAATATTTTATTTAAAAAAAAAAATCCATTGTTTCTTAATTCTTAATAATTAATTAAAAATAAAAATAAAATTACATATAAAAGAGAGATATATATATAATTCATAATAATTCATAAATAATACATAATAATGAAAAAACATTTATCGAGAGTATTACCTTTATATGTCTTACTATTACTATTTACTATTTTTGCAACTTCTGATGCAACAGTGCGAAGACGTGATTATACAATTCCAACGACTAACCTAGAACTTCTAAAACCATTAACACCAATCACCCGCAAGGAACCACAAGATGTTTATCTTAATCTAGAATTATCTTACACTGATCTAGCTCCTGATGGATATACGCGAAAAGTTTGGACAGCTAATGGTTAGTTAATTTTTCAATTTTCAATTCAAATTCAACTCAATGAATATATATTTATACTAAAACTTTATTGTTACAAAGGTCAATATCCTGGTCCATTAATCCATTGTAATAGAGGAGACAGACTTATTATAAATGTTACAAATAATTTAAAAGGTAAAATAATTAAATTATTTTCATAATTTTTAAGAAAAATTATAATCATAACAATTTTCTATTATAAAGATCCAGCCACAATTCATTGGCATGGAATATTTCAACTAGGCTCTACTTGGTATGATGGAGTTGGAGGGTAAGTTTTTTTCTTTAACATTTAGGTAGCCATCAATAGAAAATTAGAAAGATTCCTCAAATAAATCTTCCTGATTTCTTTGATAACTGCCCATTAATTCTACATAACGTGAAGCATTATAATTATTAATAATGATTAATATTTTGTAGTCAGACACAATGTCCTATTCCAGCCGGAGTTTCATTTATTTATAATTACACGGTCGGAGAACAAGTCGGAACATATTGGTGGTAAGTTTCGATGTATATCAAGTTCAACAGGGTATTATTATTACTAAAATTATTATTTTATAAATTATTTAATAATTTCAAAGGCATTCGCATTATCTCGCTCAATATGTTGATGGTATACGTGGACCCCTAATTATCAATAATCCGGATGATCCTTATCTAGGTCAATACGATTATGAATACGTTCTTACTCTTGAAGATTGGTATCATGTAGAATCACACAACTTAGTTGCAATGCGACTGGCACAAGGTTATGAAGCATTCAATGTTAGTAACAATTTATTTTAAATTATTCTATTATATAAATAATATTACATTATTTATCGTTTTATCACGTTCTATATAGCCCATACCAGATGCTGGACTTATCAGTGGAAGGGGTCAATACAATTGTTCTAAGGCTCAATCTGGAGCGAAATGTGATTCTAATAATATGCCAGCAATTTATACTGTAACGAAGGGTAAAAAATATCGATTTCGTATAATTAACATGAGGTAAAATTGGAAATTTGGTATATTTGATATGACTACATTTCTTTTGTATTAATGATTCAATTTGAAATAGTGCCGAAGCCTTTTTCTTTTTTTCTATTGATCAACATAAATTAAAGGTTATTGAAGTTGATGGTGTTGATATAAAAGAAATAGAACTTAGCGTTTTACCAATTCATATTGGTCAACGATTCTCTGTTATTGTCGAGGCATCGCAAGATAGTGGAAGTTATTGGATACGTGCAGATATACCAAAACAATGTATACTTAATAGAAATGGCACTATAAATAACAATTCGGACATTATTCATAATAGTAACATAACGGGGATCTTACGATATGATGATGCATCCAATGATACCTTACCACAATCTAACAAGTTCAATGACGATTGGTATAAAAAACTTTCTCCATGCCATGATCTTGATATTAATTTAATAAAACCATATGAAGCTGTAGCACCACCTCAAAAAGTTACAGATCAATTTAATATTTCAATAATGATCTATGGTGACAGTAAACATACCACCAAAGCTTATATTAACGGACAATCTTGGGTTCCTGATCTAAAAAATCCTTCAATTATGAAAATTATGGATCAGAATATTAGTGCAACAGAATTTCCTATTAATGCCAATGCATATATGTATGATACAGAGGGTGGCGCAGTGGAAATTGTTATATACAGTAAGTATAATAATTAATTTACATATATTTAATACACATATATGTTTAATTTATACTTTTAATTTTTAGATCAAAATGGTGGAGACCACCCTTTCCATTTGGTACGTATTTAAATTCCTGAATTATTATATTATTTTTTAATAATTTCGTTTGTTTAAAATATATATATCTTATTTTTTCTGCTCGGTTTATTACAATGACTTATTATAATTAAATTAGCATGGACATAATTTCTTTATTATTGGAATGGGTAGTTCTGGATCTCCTGATGCCAGTCAATATAATTTGGTCGATCCTCCTCTTCGTGATACAGTTACTCTCCCTGGTGACGGGTAATTAATTATCTATACGTACTTTCTTCTTTTTACTTTCTGTAAGTCTGAAATTAAACGGTCTTTTTTTTTATTAAAAAAAAAAAATAGATGGGCAGTAATCCGTTATTTGATCAATAATCCTGGTGTTTGGGCTTTCCATTGTCATATAGAGGTAATATTTACATCGTATAATATATTCTAAGTTAGACATTATTAACATAATTTTGCTTCTTAACTATTAGTGGCACGTTGAATTGGGGATGGTATTTCAACTGATCGAAATGCAAAGTAAACTACAACAACTTAAAATGCCACCAAGTGTTGAAGCATTATGTCAACCGGGTTATCAACATACTAAACGTTTGGCAATTCCGTTCCCTGATGATGAAGGGACAACAATAACTCCTGGAGGTTATGTAATACCAAATTCAAAAGGGTCTACTAAACGTTTGGCAATTCCGTCCCCTGATGATGATAATGGAACAACAATAACTCCTGGAGGTTATGTAATACCAAATTCAAAAGAAGGGTCTACAAAAGTAAAAAGAACGACCGAAAGGAATATAAAATATACCACTAAGCGTAACGCTTGGAAATGGTAGAAGAGCAATTTAATTTATTATTATTATTTTTTTTAATATATAATTGTGAAATTTTTTTGTAGTATTTTTTTTTATTTTTTATTTTCTTACTCATTTTTGTTTATCGTAAATGTACTACTTGAATGTAGCATAGTTATATTTAATCTGTATATGTAGAATGGTTTTCTGTAGAAATTTTAAGCTTTTTTTTTTTTTACAATTCTAATAAAACTATGTTATTTATTAAAGAAACATCATGTTCAAAGATTTTTTACATGCTATACCGTTTCGCATATAAGCATGCATGTCTTTAGTCCGATCGTTCCTATTTTAATTAAACAAGAATCAAAATACAAAATAAATATACATGCTTGGACCTTTAGACTATTTTGAGAGTTATCAAATATGTCCGGTTGATTTTCGTCATATTATCCCGAAGGAATAAAGGCTTAGTGCGTAGCAGCTGAACCATTTTACTTATTTGCGCGAGTAATACAAACCTAAAAGGAAATAATCTAATTGTCAGGGTTAGGATGTGTTATAGAGGGCGTAAATTTTAAGAAAAACATAGTTGTGTAACATGCATAAATGACACTTTTCGATATATGTCACATGGTTGCGATTACTCGCGCAAATAAGTGCGTGTGTGGCGAAATACGGATACGTACCAAATCATATATGATCACGATGTTCAATGAACATAAACTTTAGTAAAAAAAATCAAAATGTTTATGTTCACATAGTAGTGTGAACATTAATTTTAATTTTTGGAGGAATGTATTTGTCGCCCCCGCGACACAGTTTTTTGTCACGGGTTTATTTATAACTCAAAACTTTACTAGGATAATACCTATTGCACTTCTAACAAAAAATGATCCTCTCGCAAATGACCTTATTGCCCGTGACAGTCACGGGGGGTGACAAATGCATTTTTCTTAATTTTTATGATTTCTTGTTTATTATAAATATAAGGTTTATAATTATAATCATTTGATATAACTTTTTGTTAAAAGATTACTTCTCTGCTTATTTGCTTAAATGTTATCAAGTTATTAAAATAACAAAGTACGCAAATATTTAGTGTAACCAGTATTGGAAATTTCCGACTCAAACATTGTTCTCATGAGAACAGTGTAATAGCTACTGTTCTCAACAATTGGATATTGTTCTCACTTATGCTCACTAAAAACCCAATATAATGTTATAAATATGAAGTATAACCTCAAATAAGTTGTTATTATAGCAAATTGAAATCTTATCCATGAAAATTAAATAAGAATTTTTATCAGTTTTTGGTTTGGCGTGAAATTATATAGCTAATTATTATATACTTATGAGAACAATATTATTATTTTACTGTTCTCAAAAAATCTTTTAATAGTGAACAGTAAAAAATTTATACTGTTCACAAATTTAAAATAGTGTTCTCATGAGAATTCTGAGAATACTAATTTCCAACACTGAGTGTAACATATAAGAAGTTTTTCGGTATGGTTCACTTCATCAACTATCATTTTATTAACAGGTACATATATACGTATATATCTTTAGCAAATTGTCACACAGAGTGATAATGAGCTGTCAGTGAAATGATTGAAGTAAAGTAGAATAGAAAATTTTATAAATTTTATACAATTTAGATTGTTTAGTTATACTATCACTTGAAATCAAAGAACATAATATTTAATTAGAACTAATAACAAGAAATCGATATGTAATGTTGTAACAATTTACTATAATTTGTCTACTTAATAAATTTAATATTAGACAAAGATACTATATAATAGTTTCAAGTTATCAAATACTGTAATAAATAAATAAACTAAAATTAAATACTATAACGTTTATTTGTGAAATTTATGCCCATAAAAATTATTCTTTTATGAATTTCTAAAAAACCACACCACTATCGAGTAAAGCTATGACTTAAAATTTTGGCAACCACATCATTATTGCCCAATACGAAATCCGACTGTAAGATCAATATGTAACATATAACATAAATTTTCGGAAATAATTTTGCATGGCAATTAGCTTTCGATTATTGAGTAAAAGTTTTTAGCATAAATATGCTTAATATATTATTTTAAGTATCAATTGTCGAGATCAAATGTTATTATAAGAAATCGGCATCGGATTTCTTTAAGAATCTTATCAGAAACGGTATGTAAATTGGGGGTTTTTTCACCCATCGACGATCTATCAGGAAGCTATGTAATGATATATCAAGAAATCTTTATTAAAAGTTAATATTTACAAAAGAAACATAACCAATTTTAAGCAATGATTTCTTAGCAAATACCTAATCAAATTCTTTAAAAAAATTTTATTTCATTTTAATTTTAAAATTTATATAATCAAAATAATAATTGGATTTGAAATTAAAAATATTTAATTTTTTTTAATTTTTTTAACTTTTTTTTATACTCTAAAAAATTTCTTGGATCTCGTGTTATCGAGTAAATAGTTTTTAAAAAATATTATCGTTATCTTAATTTTATTAAAAAATATCAAAAAGATTAAACATTAATAAGTCGTTTTTATGTTTCTTTATCATAGCTAAAGAAGATTCCTATATAATAGCTTATATAAATTTTCAATAAAGATGTGAGCAAGACCTCACCATAAAACAAAAAAAAAAAATATATATATATATTATAGCTAAAGAATAAACCATTATAACATTCTTGGCAAATTGTATGCTAACTTTCAAATATGCATTGTCAAACTACTCTTTTTACTAAAATATTGGGTAACAAACGACAAAAAAAATCAATCACATAAGTCTTTTGCATCAATAATCTTCTCATTCTTTTTTATATATTCTTCACAACATTGTTTGAGCTGATCCGCATTAAAATTGTAACTTACTTCTCTTATTTTCTTCACATTACTTACATTTATGATGTTTTTAGACATGATATTGTTTTGGATTATATGATTTAAATGAGTAAATTTATGCGATACTTTCAAAAGTTCAAGCATAAAATCAAGATATCGTTGTCCAGAATTTGAAAAGTCTTTTCCGAAAACATTTATAACAGCATCTTCATATGGCATTCCATAAAGCCATCTTAAGAGTACTTTATAAGTTTCGTGTTCAACTTCATTGATTTGAATAAGATCTATGGGTTTCCCTGAAAAACGCCAACCAAAATATTCTGCAAAATCTGAAAAATCAGATAATTATTAGAATAAAGACATAATCATAAAAAAAAAAGACTACAATATAAATTATGATTATTATTAATTGCATACTTGACAGAACACAACGATTTGCGCGAATCTCGTGACTCCCAATCTTAAATATAACGTCACAATATGAATTTGAATTCTGATTCTGCAGACATTCGATCAAATATTGAATTAATTGGTCATTTTGTGAATAATTAATTGGTATCTCGTCCATTTTAATATTGTTAACTTCTTCTGCACCTAAAGTTTTCAATAGTTCTTTAAATGATAACAAACGGTCATGAACATTAAAACGGCCATTTAAATTGTTTTGAAGACCAAATACGAGTTTTTTGCCTGAGACCCAGCAATCAAGATCAAAAGGATTATCACCATTTAGGAAAAGCTTGATGTCTTTTAATTTAAATTTTCTAATTTTATCTTCATTTAAAAGATTCAAATTATCATTTAGAACTTGATAAATTTTTTCCATAATCTCATATATTTTATCGGCTTTCCAACCTGAAGTTTCATGAGGAAAAACTTCAGTAGACAATTTAATCCAATGATTAATGACAGATCGAAGGGCAGTTCAACGTCATCAGAATAAATAAATTTTGTTTGTGTCCAACATATATCTTGATACTTTGTAAAACATAACGAATTAAAAGTTTCATATCCTAAAGTAGTGATTGATGTCTTGTTGTAAGGACTCGGAAGATCTTTTTTAGAGGGAATAAAATCTATTTTGTAAAGTTGTTTCCGTTCATGCTCACTAAATCTATTAAAATTTACGTTCAGACGTTCTATCAACTTTATTGCACGAGACCTGATTTCGTCATCATTATTATTAATTTTCTCTTGAATTTCGTGAGCGTATTCAAGATATGTACTTCCATTTAAGTCTCGTTGAAGTCCCATCTTTAATAAAACGGAGTGGAAACATAACTATTTTGTAGTTCAAGTGGAAGCAATTTATCATCATCAAATATTATATCCACTTCCGCGTCAAATAGAGTATTGGCCTTTACGAATTCTTTGAGGCTCTTATTAGGAATTGCTTCACGACTCTTAAGGTAAGACTCGATTCTTTCATCTCTAAGTAATAGAATTCCTTAAGAAATTTTACATCCTGTTGTGTTAGTTGTTTACCTGAACCGTGAGAGTAATATTTCTTGACAAAATCATATACTTCAACCTTTTCTACACCAAGTGAAATAAGCACATTATAATAATCATTTTGCACATAAAAGATATCAGTATCTTGCAATGGACATGAAAGATTATTTGGCGGTAATATCCCTTTATCATTTGCAGAAATGAATTTATATTTTCTTGATGAACGAATTGGCCAAATTGGAAGTTCTCAAATGATCTTTAAAATTGTTTCCTTTGGTTCTTGAATAATTATAAAGATTTTTTTTTCTTTAACAGAATTAAATTAAGAATCGTACAAAGTAAAAAAAAAAAAATTATCAAACCTCCAGCGACATCAATAAAGCTTTTAACATATTTTCTAAGTTTCAAGTAATCGTCATCATCTAACTTTGCATTGTTAAAAAAATTTTTTATAGAAATATCTTGTGATTGTGATACTTGATTTATAGAATTAAAAACGGTAGAATAATTAAAATATTTTACATATCGCTTCAGAGCAGGGAATTTTATGTCTGTGAAGCAAAAACCTAATTTTACAAGAACATCTACTATAAATGCTGCAGGGATATTATTATCTGGGTTGATGAATAACGGAGTTTTCAAATCTAGATTAACAAGTTTGTGACTCAGCTGAATAATAGGGAGCAATGGACAATTAGGTAATTCCAATCCTGGGCCTAATTTCATGATTTTAAATACATCACCAAGCCACTGTTGATAAGGATTCGCTTTTGAAGAAGGATCCCAATCCTGCTGTTTATTTGGAAGTTCCTCAGTAAAAAGATCAAGAATGCCTTAAGTATCAAGTTTTTTAATGCGAAGATTAGAAAAGTACTCATGCTCGAAAATTTTGATAAGTTCATCTGAGTCATAAACAAAATAAGAAGGACCGGATATTGGAAATAACTCTTGATATCTTTTATCTGCTATATAATAATCACGTTCTCCAAAGGTACCAAAAGAACGATTTTTAAAGGCACTAATCGCAACCCATTTAGATTTGAATATAAATTATTATCTTCATCTTGTGAAATGAATTCTAACAGCTTTATAATATTTGCAAAATCATTTTGCTCCTGTGCAATATCACGAAGAATATTACCATTTTCTCGTAATATTTCAGAAAATTTTATAGACTGATATTTTATAGACTTTTGTCCTATTTTTTCGCTTAAGTAACTGAGCTTGTTCTTATCCATCTTCACTGTTGGAATACCATGTTTGGAAAGAATATCAGCAATAATATGATCCCTCTCTTCGAAGAAATATGCATTTTTTAGTGATATAAAGTTGCCTCCATCAGCTTCAGTCCAAAATACTTCATTTTTACCAAGATTTTGTAATACTTTTGTCCTATATGAATCAATTAATTTATTTTCTGTTTCTTTTCCATTACCAAGGAGCAAGAATGTTTTGGTTGTGGGGAACAAATTTTTCAGGTCTGGCTTTAGGATTTTTGAATCGTTCTAAATCTTTTTTAGCGATTTCATTTAACAATTTAATATGCAAAGATGGGAGTACTTCAAGTAAAATGTGTCGATTCTATTTTTCGTAGTTACCGTTATTATTTGATTTTAAAATATTCTTCCCATTTATAGACCAACAGAATTCGCCGTTTATATGCACTCCTAAATTTATTGAACGTTCACATGGTACATATACATATGCCTTTCCATCAAGATTGGGTGGATCTATTAACTGTAAGAACAAAAAAAATTAGAAAAAAAGAAAGCAATCATACATATAACATAGATTAATAATATAGTACAATTAGATCATCTTCATTATCTGACTGTGCAAGAGTAGCAGCGACGCCACTATAAGCCTGAGATACATGACTTAATAATTATATTATGCAATAGTTTAAAATAACGAAAACAAAAATAAATAAATGTACCCTTAAGTTTTTCTTGTTTTGAAAAATTCACCAAATTATTATCCATACTTTTTTCAGAATTGCCACCCATGCATACAAGCCATGTTTCGAAAGTTGTCTTTTCTGTATCATATAATCTTGTATTAAATTGAAAAATTTGTGGTGTGTACACAATTTTTCTGCAATCATTATCGCTTAAATTTTGAATTTTCATTTCCCAAATCAAATGTTTATTTCCATTCTTGGCTATATGATATACATTGTATAATTCGATGTTTCTCAAGAAAATGAGTTCCTGATGATTTTTTCTGTTCTGAAAATAATCTAAAATTTCCTGTAATTTTATTGAATTCTGCGAGATTAAACTTTGTTTATATAACTCGGTACTTCTAAGTAGCAGTTTAAACAAAGTGCCTTTAAATTCTTCATTAAAATCACAACCTTCTATAGCAGAATATGGTTCAAATTGATCTTTAAAATTGATTAAAAACTCATTCTCAAGAAAATTAAACATAATTTTTTGAGATCGTTTTGGAGGATAACCTTGTAAAGGAAGAAACTTCGCATGAGGATCAAGGAATGTTACATTTTCTCCGCTCACGAAAGATAAACGTCGGTTAAATAGTAAGAGGAGACGATTCCAACACGACCTATCTGGTTTTTATGATCAGAAAAATCATTTTCTTCAAACTTCTTATCGTAATAAATCCAAACAGTTGGGCCTTGCCAATTATGCATTTCTCTAGATAAGAGAGAATGATTTTCGGAATTCTTATCTAATATCCTCTCATCAAGATAGATGGAAAAGTTTCTTGCTCCTGCATCATTAGCGTTCTAGTTATAAAAAACCAATAGATGACTAATGTGGCTTTATGAATATTGCAAAAGAGTTTTTATTCACCAGTACCTTGAGAAATTCTTTAAACAACAAGTCAAGTGAACATCCCTAGATATTGTTTAAAAAATTGTATCAATTATAAATGACGGCTTTATGAATATTTAAGACGATAAAATATTATAAATAATGTCGACATTTACATTAATAACTTTTTTTATTCTGGTTGTTGAGAGCACAGAATGCTCAAGAGTTTCAAATTCAATCTTGCTGCATTTTAAGATCCCAAGTTTTTCTGCAAGCTCAAGCGTTATTTTGGGATGCGAAATTTTATAATTCTCTGCCTTGTGAAGTTTAGGCCTATCATCAAAATAAACATCCTTATGCCTGAGAAGAGTGGAATCAGTACTTGGAATAAGTAAGTCTTTCAAGTTGCATATTTGCCCTTTCTCCTTAAAGTTGGTGCATTCGTTTGCAATATGCTCAAGAAGTTTAATTATTTCAGACAGTTTGTCTTCAGTTAATGAATTATATTTTGCTTCATCTTTGATAATTTCGATAATACTAATCAGAAAATTTTTATCAATTCTTTCTTGGACACCCATATATTTAAATAATTCATTAAATCTATTTTGATAATCATCAGGCAATTGAACAATATCCCTTCCAAAATTCTCCGAAAGATTAAAGAATACATTTTCTGCTTCATAAAAATTACCCTCGCAAAAGATCCATTTTTGGTTTTTCAATCCTCTACTTAATTCTGACTTACACTGCTTGTCGTTACTTGACAACGCTTTATTAATATATTCATAAATTGCTTCACAAATCTGTAATCGATTTTTAAAATTTAAATCATCTTCAGACATTGTGGAGCATTGATGCATTTGTTCAAGAATGAAATTTGTAGGAGGTGCATTCCATCCCAAGTAATCACGAAGTGAGGGGCTTTTAACTTGATAGTCAAGAATTGGAACGACCAATGATACTAAATCTTTGTTTTTTTTTATCATGGCATCCATTTTCTCGCAAACAGGAAAATGTCTCCTGGCCGGTTTTATCAGTGGTTGGAATCCATTGTAGAGACAAAAATTCGTTATTATCCATGCCTTCAAATGAATTAAATGAATACTAATGTTCATCAAAATATCTAAACAAGTTAAGTGATTTGTCGCGCAAATCATTTTTATTTCCCTCTCTAGGTTCGACATATTTATTGATGCGTTTAACGATATCTATTTTTGTAAGTGAAGTCTTCATTCCTAGCTCTTTTAAAATGTGGTAATGTTGATTACATGCATCAGAGAACTTTCCAACTGGAAAAACCTTTTCATCATCGAAAAATAATTGAGCAATTTCCTGATTAGTTGAATCAAATAAATTAACAGGCATACACTTGATCGTGTCAAGATCTTCCTTTCCTTGAGCCATTCGAATTGTCCCACTGGGAATGAAAGTGATTTTACTAAGTTTATTCTTGAGAGAATGGTCAGATTCAAAAAGGGTTGGCAATTGTTCAACAAGTTTTTCAACTGTCACAATATCGATATTTTGTTGGTATTTCAAGCATAGTATCACAAGATTAATCCAGTACTCGTTCTGTGTTAAACGTCGAATATTAATAACATCTTCTAATAAATAACACATGGCCTCTGAACTCTTATTAAGAAATCTGAATGTCTTTGATGTTGTTATAATTAACTGATAATTATGTGGTAAAAGGAAAAAATTCTTTATATTTGACTCCAAATCAATCATATTATATTGACCAATCTCTTTAAACTCTTTAAAGATTGGTAAGCGCTTGATGACTTCAACATGATCTTTAAAATAAGGATTAATATTACGTAAATTATATAAGTAATCTATAAATTTATCTGCTTCATTTGAATCCAAATGGCATGCTCCATTTGGTTTCAGTGATAATAAAACAGATGTAATATCATTTATATCGCAAATATATGTAGAAATCCTATTACTATGCATATAAAAATGTAAAAGCCATAAGTATTCCATAATCATTGTTAAAAGCAGATAAATATCATAGGTAATCACCTTTTCCATGAAGTTAAATTATTTTCAAATTCTATGACAACAAAAACTATACCTAAATTCTTTAGAATAGGGACAAGATCTTTGTAAACACCTTCAGGTCTATTTAAAAAGATTTCGTTTGACCCACTTTGAGTTTTCTAAGAGTCTACTTACTTGTTGGACAATGTGAATATCTTAGAAAGAAGCTAAATCAATATCACTATCGCATAAATACTTCCAAAGTCGAATAATCCACTTGAGAGGCTTTTCATATAAATTTCGATACTGTCAAAATCTGATAGAGAATTTTTAACTATACTAGCAATGACATGTGCATTTATCACTTCAATATTAAAATTTTGATTTTTTCCTAGTCCGATCAAATGGTTTGATAATTCTGATGGATATCTTTAGCAATTAACTTGTCTGTACTTTCCATTAAAATCTCACGCAGGTCACTTTTATTTATATCATGTGGAAATAGATAAGTAACCTCACCATTTTATCTTTTCATTATTTTATTGAAATTTCCGTTGGCCAATGGAATCATTTCTAAGCCTTCTAGCATTTCATAATTTTTACTATCAATTAATAGTAGATAATTTAATAATTCCAAGATCTCGTTATTTGTCAATTTATTCTGTAATTTTACTTTATTCTCACGAAGAAATTCGCTAATGCATAGTGGAGAATAAGATTTTATTTCTTTATCAGAAGATTTTAATTTATTCATAATTTCGACAGGAGCATAGATAACCGGAAATCCGATCTTAGCCAATATATTTTGTATGGCAGATTCGAATGATTTATCTTGAAAATATCCCGTCGAGATCGATAACATTTGGTCAGGTCCATAGAAAACTTCTTCATTTTTGTAAAATTTGCATATTATATATATTATATTCTTTAAAAGGTCTCTAAAGAAGCTAGATGACATGATTTGTGCTTTGTTTGGAATTGGCCAAAATTTATAATAATCATCTTGAGAAACATCTACTGGTATATACGATCGGAACTCAACAAGAAATTTCACCCACGCATGTGGTAAAACTAAAAATATTTTGTACTATGAATTTGTTTATAGTCTACCATAATTTTGAAAAAGTACTGATAAAATACCTCTTTGAAAAGGTAATTATTCCATTTAATTTCCAATTTAGCCGAGGAATTTTCAGTCTAAAAAATAAAACAAAAAAAAAGGAAAAAAATTGTTATCAAAAATATTGCAGTCACAAAATATAGTAATTAAATATATATTACTAAATCATTGTTATCATCAGACAATAATGTACGACGATTATTAATAACCTATTTATTAAACTGATTAATTTTATACCAAGTAAGATTTTAAATAATCATAAGATTTGCTTACTGCAAATTGTCCATGTATGAAAACATGAAATGGAGTTTTTATTGGAAGAGGTAAAAAATTAAAGATTCTTCCCCAGAATTCATCTGTATTTTGACCTGAATTTAATCTGACAGCTAACCCTACATATGGTACAGCTTTAAAGTTATCTGAAAACTCTGGAAAACAACTTCTCATATCATATAAATCACCACGCATATTCATAATAAACCAGGAATCCTTTCTGATATCTCCTCTTTCATTTGACTAAAGTCTGCCTGATAACATGTTGAATTTCGATTAAGTTTCTTTATTTTATGATTCTTACCCAACCCAATTTCTTTTACTTTACGTACATTTTCAGCGTTGCTAATCGAAATCTCGTAGAGTAATTCGGGTTTAGCTTTGGCTTCTTTCAGTTCGTAAAATTTGATGCTTTCAATGTGTCTAAGAAAAAGTAGACAATTATCATTTTTGTTTACAAAGAACCTATCAAACATTTGTAGAATGTCATCAGGTTTATATGTTCGTGATGAAATTTCAGAATCTTGTCTTGTACGCAAGGAATATCAAAAGTTGTGCCTAAGTATGGTTTATTACATGGAATGCCAAGTTTCTTAAAAGGAGAAAACTGATCTTCGCATATTTGAGCTAAATTCTCCTCAACAAAATTATGTTTCACGCCACCTCGCTCATAGCACCAATTGTGGGGATCAAGAATGATAAATTTATCATTCGTAATAAATGAACAACTATCACATAAATGATAAATTGAAGTAAATCTGATGCCCTTTTCTCCAATTTTATCATATTGACTTCGTTTTTCACTATTAGCCAAATTTTCCAATGACTTTAAATCTTCCTCTTTAAAAATGGTAGTATTTCGTAATAATAATGCAGGTCCTTGAAAACTCTTAAGGTTTGGTTTTAGAAGGCTCTCACAGGGATATGTGTTATGATCAAGTATAAATATCTGTTCTGTGTTCTAGTAATACATTAGTGGGCTTTTTAGGTACATAATAGTGTTTTTTCGTTAAATTCTATAGTTTTCAATCTTTTTACCTTATTCCTGGTAACTTATATTTCACATATGAATGGTGTATTTTTTAACTATCTAACACCCTTTGTGTATTTTTTCTCTATCTAATTTTATTACAAATTAGCTTTCTAACACTAAGGAGCATACACCAAAGGTGTGTGCGATGCAGTAGCGGAGCGAAGTGAAGCATAGTTATCTTATTTGATTTCTATTTGGCTTTCTATCCTGAAGGAGCGTAGCGACTTCAGATGAGGAGCGTAGTGGAGCATAGCAAGCTTATTTGTTTACTATTTAGTTATTTTAAGTAATATAATAGTATTAAGATGTATTTTTTTTTTCTGGCCACACTCGAATGGCGATAAAATTTTTGATAAAAGCAGAGCCCATAACTCGAAGAGTCGCCCCTATAGAGCCTGCTTCACAATAATAAATAGCTATCTAATACTAAGTAGCATGGACTTTTAAGTGAATGCGATGCAGATGTGAAGCATAGTAGTATTCCATAGGATTTTTATTGATAAAAAAGATAGAGCCTGCTTCACAATAATTTTTAGGTAGACCCTTTGGGTCATTGTTTCATAATACACAGATAGTGAATTTTTTTAGATACACGAAAGTGTTTTTTTTTATTACAGGTTTAGTTTTCGAGCATAGAACTGCATAACATAATACCCTTTAGCATGTTTTTTGCAACGTCCACAAGCAGAAGCTGTAGGCTTTCCACAATCATTACATAAAACACATTTTTTTGCTCTCCAATGTACATGACATTCTTCAGGACGTCAACACCCACGACCACAGACTTTTCTAGAGTTATATATATATTCACATATATATTTACTCCGCTTTTCGATATACTTACCTGGCTTTTCGATATATTTATCCAGCTTTTCGATATAATCAATAAATATTTCGAAAATTTCTATAAATAAATAATTATTTTTTATTTAAACGAAAGATCTGGTTATAATAATAAAAAACACAGAATACAAATATATATTACAATGGTAGGTAAATGTCCAGGTTGTGGATTCACTCCAAGAACAGGTAAAACTCGTGATCTGAATAAGCACATGGATTTAACACGATCCAAACCATGTCAAGCTCTCTTACAACTAACACAAGTGCAAAATAGGACCCCGAACTATACATAAATAGGTGGCAATTTGCTTTTGCTTATTTTTGATGATTTTTCATAGATTTTTTCTATATTTAGTAATATTAATGCTTATTTTTGACTGTTTTTCTGTAGATTTTTACTATTTTTAGAAATATATAACAATTTTTTAAAATTGTTAGCTGTTTATAAATTGTTCGTAGTCCTGCAAAATGCATCTCATGCAGAAAATGCTACACCAGAGCAAAATCAAATACCAGTTCCAAAAGGTGATCTCATATCATTTGATAAAAACCCACCAATGCACCAGCCAATAGAGGCAAGAGAGCCGGCAGTCGACCCTGGGATATGATCTAGTTCAAAATAAAATAGTATGAACTACCGAAATAAAACTATCTTGATTTATAAAAATATAGCAAATGGATTTGAATTTTATGATGGAAATAGAAAATGGTATGGAGTTAAAGAAGATGTTCGTGGATTATCTAATAAGTACTATTTTATTAAAACAGATTTAAAAGAAACAACTATAGAAGCCTATAAAAGAATTAACGAAGAATCAGAAGCTATAGCAGAAAAAACAAATAGACAAGTCGATATGTGAAAATCAGGAAGTTATACATTAACAAGTTTAAAACTTTTTAGAAAAACTACTTTAGCACCAAAAAGAAATGAAAAAATAGATGAAAAAGAAAATGCTTGATTAAATTTTGCATCAACTGGTGCTTTAGTATTTGCAGAAAAATATGAAGGAGAAGCTATTCAATATGATGTAAATTCGATGTATATATATGAAATGTTAAAGAAAGAAGCATTATGGCCAATTGCTTCAGGTAAGTTTCATACTATAGACATATTATTAGTGGAAAAATGGAATAAATTTCCATATAGAATTTTTAAAGCAACAATAGAAGGAAATCCTCTGAAGAAAAGCTTGCAATGTACTAGATATTTACGATATAATCTACATGGAATTTATACACATTTTGATTTAGAGTGTGCCAAAAGAAATAGTTTAAAAGTATATTTATTAAATGAATCACCAAATGTGCTTTTATATAAAAAAATGCCTGTGTTAGTGGAAGTGATATGTTTGGTAAATGGGGAAATATATTATACAACATTAAATAAGAAGGCGGAACAGCTGGAAAAGTAAGTAAAGCATTATTAGTTTCATTATGGGGTGTCCTATGTGAGCAAAGAAATAGACAAAATTACTGTATACATTTACGAATAAAACCATTCTTATTAGCATTAGCACGAAAAAGAATATCAGAAATAGTGAAACCACTATGAGATCAAGTAAAACGTATACATACAGATGGCTTTATTGTAGCTGGAAAGGTAGAACTTAAAACAGGATTAGAAATGGGTGAGCTAAAATTCAAGAAAAAAGGAGTTTGTGTAGTAAAAAATTGTATATCAGTTACTTGGAAACCGTCATATCCAGAAATTCCAAATTTGATTACAAATAATTTACCAGATTTTGAAAAAATACAACAAGATAAAGAGCAGTTAACAGTAAAAAGAAAACTATCAAAACAGTTTGATATAAACCTTCTGAATGAAATTATAATAGAAATATTTCAACATTTACAAACACAAAATGATAGATTAGGATCCAAAGGATCTCTTGCTTTGCAGTGTGGTAATAATGAATTATTGTTTCCAGTTTTATATATTAACAAACGATGGAATGAAAGTAGGGGCAAAATGGGAGTTCTAGGCCAAAACCTGGGACAGAATCCAAATTGGCCTTCTAGACCCTTCTACAAGCCCTTCTAGATATATTTGATCATATATCGAATTCAAGCTCTAAATTACGCTAGAGCCAATTTCTGTTAACTTACTCTCCTTACACCTAAATTTGGGTTTTCAACATTAAGGAGTACATAGTCTTTGTTAACGCTCTGGCTATGTTTTTAATCCCAAACAAGATAACAAAACAATTATGCTATCTCGCTTGCCTTTGAAACGAGCAGAGAGCACCGAGGACCGAAGTGTCCGAGTGTGCTTCTCTGCGAGCCCATTCAAGCCTAAAATGCATACTATTTCTTATATTATTCTAGAATTAATTCAAAAAGCGATTTATTACTATCTAGCAAAGGACAAAAATCTTACCGAAAATGGGGCTTGCCCCATTTTTGGTAAGACTTTTTGTTTCCTATACCCAAGTCTTACCAAAAAGTCTTACCAAAAATATTAATCCAGCAAAGTCTTACCAAAAGTTTTACCAAAAAAATTTAACCCGGCAAAGTCTTACCAATAAGTCTTACTAAAAATCACTATCTATTCTGAGTTTTTTAAGGCTTTATTATGCAATCTGTTATAATATTGGATCACATAATAGCCCTTAACATGTAATGGACATCGCCCAGAACTCGAGCTAGTGGGCTTACCACATTCACTACACAAAACGCGTACCTTAGATTTCCAATGAAAGTGGCACCCTTCGAATCGCATACAAGGCCTACTGCAAGCCTCGCCATTATTGTGTAAATATGGGCAAGAATATTCTCCAATCATTTTTGCTTATAGGGGAAAATAATTAATTAAGGAAAAAAGTTTGTAAAGGTATTATATATCCCGTAAGTTACTATCATCACGGGAAATAATTAATTAAAATAAAAATTTTATAAAGTATTATATACAAATCAAGATGGCTAAAGGTAAAAGAATTTGTGATAGATATGGTTATAACTTTGCAACACCACGTAAACTTCGTGATCATTTAGAAAGAAAATTCAAATGCAAACCAATTACACAAATAACAATCCCCCAAGGCATCCCTTCTCCTGTTATCTACATTCGAGAAGAAACCGAAGGCTAGAAAGGACAAAAAGAAATAAATCACCAATACCAATTTCTTAAGAAGCTGGTCCAGGCCCAGCAACCCAAGCATATAGAGAAGAAATAACCTCGCAGAACAAAGTTCAAGAGGTAAAATATGCTTCAAAAGACCATTTTCGATCAATTTAAAAGTAGAAGATGGGGTTATAGAAAAAGAGACACCCACAAAAAATATAGAATTTTTAGAAAGAAGACCCGACCCCGATAGAGAGCATCAAAATATCAAATCCATGACAGTATGGGAAGGCATAGTACCTTCAGCCAAAATCCTGCATATGCTTTTAACAAACGTTTAGACAATCAGACCAAATATGCAGATGTGCCTTACATGCCACAACTCATGGATTCAACACGAAACGCAATTACAGATGTCTTCAAAAAAGAGCTTCACAAAAAGGATCAAATAAAATCGGCATTGGTTATAAATGCCACATACATAAAATATGAATATAAAGGAATTGGTGATATGGCTGATATAAAAAACTATAATACAAGTTATCACTACCCTTATCATAGAAGCAACATGCATGTACTCCTTTCAGAAAATAATATAGACCAGCATTTAACACAATCTGTTGGGGAAATTGATGAAAAGATTGAGGCATATATGAAGGAAGGGTCTGGTAAAATTCTTCTTCGATTAGAAATAATACTTATTGAAACATATACACTTCGTCAATCCAACGGAGGATCCTATATTCCTACTCCCAAAAAGCTAGCCAATACAAAGTGTACTATCAATCCGGACAATCAAGAGCTAGTTGATCCAGAAACAAATACCTTATCAGAAAAATGTCTCCAAGGGGCATTAGGAGCTTACTTTGCCTATCAAGATGGAAATACAAAACTTCTTGAACGAATTTTTAGAGCTAAAAAACTCAAGCCCTATTTAGATAAAGTTAAGCTTGATGGAATTCCTATGCCTACTTTAGTTTGTTCCTGTATATTTAATAAGATTGAGGAAATGAATCCGGATATCTCTATTAATATCTGGGAATGGAAAGAAGAATCAGCGACTCCCAAACCTGTAATAGCTAGCAAGAACTATAATAGACAACATATTATTGACCTTATGGCTCTTACAGATATTACTAAATCTAAAGAAGATAAGTAC